>PNEQ01120583.1:13200-34037 GCA_003012365.1 Medauroidea extradentata
TTTTTTTTTTTTTTTTTTTTTTTTTTTTTTTTTTTTTTTTTTTTTTTTTTTTTTTTTTTTTTTTTTTTTTTTTTTTTTTTTTTTTTTTTTTTTTTTTTTTTTTTTTTTTTTTTTTTTTTTTTTTTTTTTTTTTTTTTTTTTTTTTTTTTTTTTTTTTTTTTGGAGTTACACAGACGCAATGAAAGAAAGTATGGTACCGTTGTTCATTAAATTAAACGCACTTTTAAATAAAAAACATAATGGACGATATGAATTTTCCCTATTGACTACGCTACAGAGGTCGGCGGGAGATACTTAAAAAAACTCTACCCGCCAATATACTGATCTCTACAGAAGGGCTTAACCATTTGTGTAACGCCTCTAACAGTGCAATCCATACAGTTTCTCTTCTTTTATTTGTAAGGGGAGGGGGCGGTTGGAGCAGTAGGCTGGATCATTCACCTTTGATCAATGCGATACTACTTAAGTCAGTTATAACTATGTTATGTGGTAACTGACTGAGATGTTTTCAAAGCCCTTCCGTTGCCACTGGATACTCTTCATCACTGCACTCGACAATGGGCCCTGAGATTCCTAGATCGACAAATGTCTTATGTCTCCCGCCAAAGCAGCACAGCTGTCACTGATTTGTAACTGAACTAATTTATATTTTAATTTACGGTGTATCATGTCGCTGAGTGCACAGCCTTCAGAGATGACAGCTACCTATGAGCAACAACTAAACAGTGACGCCAACTCAGTCAGATGTTGTTTTCCCCCAATTTACCATTCGCAGATTAAAACTCTCTTCTCTCTTAAATATGGTGTCAGCCCGGATTTATAGAATTAAATTTGTGTGGTTCTTAGCGTAAAATAAATTAGAACGATAAATTCAGTTAAGCAAAAACCAATTAATTAATTGAAGAATTTCCGAAGAGTGTCAAAGTAATGAATTATTAAGTATTTTATATATACATTTAAAGACATTTTACCTTTAAGATAACTTTCAGAGTAGCATTTCTTCAATTACATCCACCTTACGGATAAGATTTTAAAAATTAACTTACTATTTTTATTAGCTATCACAACACCAATACTTCAACATACTCAGGCCTGCCCCGTTCTTTATACAGATTTACCCTACCAATTTTTACAATGTAACTCTTACTTTTTATCCGTTGATTAACGCTCTCTGGTATGACGCTGTGCAGCACAGTGTTCCAAATTACTTCTTCTAGCAAAAAAAAAAATGTTCATGAACTAAAGAACTTCAAATGACAATAATTACGCATGAAGAATTTACAAAACAATTTTTACGCCGGTAAATATTCATTTTTATAAATAAAATGCAGATTTTTTGCTGCAGAAGAAGAATGTCTGCATTTAATTCAAAATTTAATAAGTAACTTCGAATAACGGAGATGAATGTGGTGATTGCAGGTAGCTCGTTTTAATATTCAATTCAAAGTTTAATTTACACCTTAAAAAACCGGAAAATAAGTTTCTCAGCAAGTTTCTACATAGACTTTTCCTTATTTTTGAATCTCATAAGATATAATCATGACTGTAGAAAATACATGCCAATGTTTTTTTATTTATTTATTTGCAGCCGCACTGTGATATTACGTATTTTACAGCAAACACTTTATACAGCATTTCATAGCAAGCCGTATAAGATATTATTATATAAAAATATAATGACACTTGCAAAGAAACTAAGAATTGGTTTTGTGACTACTATCAAAAACAGTTTTATTGTCAAAGAAAGCATCCAAATATCTGAACACATCATCACCATACCATATCTCATAAAAATAAGCCAGAATAGATTAATCTCAATTATATGTGTGTTGTTGCGAAGATAGCAGGAGTGTGTGTTTCACTGTCATTTATGCGTGTAAAGCATTTACAATAGAAACTTTGAAACCGTATTGTTGTGTACAACGCAGTTTATGTTAAATTTTACGCCGTTAAATAATCTGTTCAACACTGAAATGTCTCATACAAGCAAGATACTGGTGATAAGACTGTTTGTCAGTTAGTTGAATCGCTCCTAGAAGTTTGAAATGCCGCAATGTGTGTGCATGTGTCGCGCTAAGCTTTTCCAAACTTCAAGACCTTCGTATTTTACGAATTATAAAAGCAGGCCATTCCAGGCTGTACAAAGAAGTAAGAAAGTATCATCCTTAGTTAACACTATTTCTTACTGACATTTTGCAGCGGAAACGTAACATTGCAGAAAAGTACATTAAAACAAAAAAATTAAAATCTTACAATTATTGTATTACAATTTCTAAAATTATTTTTCCACTCAATTTTATCTCAGTACTGACAACAAAGTGTTTTTATTTTACTTAATATAGTAGTATACTTTGAAAACAATCATTACAAGTCATTTGTTTCTTTGTAATTTTATGTTTGCGCAACTGACCTTCGTTACAAAAAATTCTTCTTTAATTCAGCAAGAAGGTGATAAATGGAACGGTAGACTGGCCTGATGTTCTTATAATCCTATTCTTGAAGACACGTTCGAAATGTTTGAAAGACGATGGAGCCAATTGTATGAGAGAAAAGAGATTTGTTAGTGTAAAAGTTATTGGGGATATCTGTCACCTATGACTGAGTGTATAGGTCGTTCACGATAAAGTGACAACTGCGTAATATTTTTTTCGGGCGTTTTTGTCTTTATCTTAAGTAATTTTAATATGAAAACTTTCAGTGTAAACGTTTCAACACTCTCATAAGTTAACATATATAGGCTCAATAAAAAATAATTTTAATTAATTACTAGTTCTGCTGAGTGCTCAGTTTATAGTGAACAGACTATACGAGAGCGACAAAGACTTATGCCTCCACCCCTCCCCAATAAACAAGGTGAGTTATTCCAACTACACTTGAGTTAGGAGGCGGAAGAACGATTGTGCTTCTAGCAGGCGTGGGTGTGGATGGTGCGCGCAGCAGAGGCCTAATTTCAGTTGCGTCTGAATTGGGACTTAACTTCGTCCTCCAGTGGTATTACCTCGTAGGAGGAAGTGGAGTATTCAATGGTTCACATAGTAAGATTAGTGTGCGCGTGTGTGTAGCATGACGAGGAAGCGAGAGAGATGTAAAGTTGGCAGGGTGTGTTTGTACATGTTTGCTTGCTACGTGCTGTGCGGAACTAAACAATGAGTCTACAGTTGGCAGGCAGAGAGAGGCTGTTGAGATGGCAAGCGTGTGTGTTGAGTCACCGGCGTACGCACAAAGTACCGTCTCACTTTCAGGTAACAAACATTTGCGTGCCCCACTTATCCCCTTGGTATTTGGCTGAATCTAACGTGCTTGGTCTTGAAATGGCACAATATATTTCTTTTGCCATTCGCAACCATCTAGACAAACCAAAAGGCCTGTTAATAAGAATTTGGTTTTATAAAGACCTAATGCCTGGAAGTATGAGTTTTAAATGAGGAATTTCGAGCAAAAAAAAACACTTCCCAATGGATAAATTTTAAACCGTTTTACATGACAATACTTTATGAACATTTGTAATAATACTCTTCAGTGGAAAAAAAAACCTCATCGGTTTGTTGATGTTTATAATAAACTATCTTAATCTTAACATAAAATATTTACATTCCTAACGTAAGAAAAATTTTAGAGTATTTAATAGTAGATTATTTTTGTTAAAAAATGTCATTAAGAGCACATTTTAATCAGTATTTTATACTTGATTTGTTGAAAAGTAATTTCTTCATCCCTTTCCAGACTATGTGGTTTCAAGCTCGGTATGCAGGGCCTACAGCATACTATGAATATAATAAAAATAAATAGGAAAAGTATTGCACCGTATTATGAATTCTGTAAACCATAATTTACATTGTTTTACTAACAACAATATTATCTCTCTAAATACCTTAAAACTGATGCCCCTAAATAATTTTTATGTCTACACACGTGAAAAAATACACACTTCTCAAAACACATTTACTTGCATCAAATTTCCCAACTGGCGAATCATAAAAAACTTTAGTTTAATAGGCAATCATGTTGACGTCACTTAAAAGGAAACTATACACTCGGAATACACTACATTCACGAACACGATGGGTTTCACATTTTTCTGCAATCAGTATTCATTGCAGAAACTTTGGCAGTGACTCAGATGATTTATTTTCATTTTGTTATTGTGTAACAAATCATTGAGTTTGATATCTGTCTCAGGTTACCTTGATGTCGTTTTTCTACGATTTACAGAAATTGATTTAGGTAAACGCAGGGATGATTCCTTAACAAGGACCATGGCCGACTCATATCCTAGTTCTTATCCTTGTATAAAGTTGTATGTAACAGCTCATATCACCTCGCGATCAACGCACAGTCAACTTATTAAGTCCCAGGAAATTTTTACAAAATTGTAACGACTTCGTATTATTTTTAGCGGAAGTCGTCAGTTATTTTTGATTTACCAGTTCACCTTTGTTTCAAAACTAAGAAATAAACAAACGTGGTTTCAAAATGTTTGCAGTGCTCGTAAAATGTATTTGTATGTGCATGAAGATAATTAATTGAGAATAATCTAGAAATACAGTGTATGTGACATATATGTATGAGATTTCATTCTGAATTCAGAAGAAAGCAATTCGCACGATTCGCGGAAGCTTTTTTCTCTCACTGTAAATCTAACACTTTTATGTAATTCGCTTAACAAAGGGTTAGTAAGAACACAAAATAAAAATTTAAACCCTTAGAAATTTACAGCACAGATTCAGCGTTCTTTCAGTTACGGCGTGCTATTTTACAACAATATCGGGTTTACCCCCATAGTAAAATTATGGAATGGTATATTTTCTCAGTCCGGTAATTAGGTTTTGCCGATAACAATGATGTGTCTAAGAGCAAGTAAGAAGGTCCGGTTTTTAGGATTTCAGGAATTCAAAATTAGCCTAAATATATTATGAAATTGCTAAATGTGTCACTGAATGATGGGAACGCGAAAGATTTTTATTCGCTGTTTTATTTATTCGTATCGTGTTTCTTTCTTCCACAGTCTGAAAACACCACGCCGACTGGCGAGATTCATCCGCCTAAAGGAGACTTAGCCCTCGAACAGGGTAACGAAGGTTGATCGAAAAGATTATTTTTTAACTATAAGTTCGACCGTGGGTAACCTCGTGACTTAATGTAACCGTCCCGTGTATTTTCTTGCAACAGCAGGACAATTGGTGCTCATCTGCATATTCTGCATAAAAAATCTGCTGATCAACTGAAAATGGTTACCTATGTCATTACAAAGTAACTATCAAAATTGTGGAAATATTATATTTTGGATGAATATTTTTTTTATCTGTAATCAAAATCTAAATTGAGACACTTGAAGTGTATAAGCTTATCATATAAATAAATTAACTATTATTTGATTTTCTTTTTTAAAGTTAAAAAAGATTTATTTAAACGTATGTTTGGGAAGAAACATTTAGGCAGTTCTTAGAATCCTTCATTCCCTGTTTAATACGTCCAGCAAATTAAAAAGTTTAAATATAGGAGACTTGAAATTATCCAAACATAGAAAATGTTTACAATGATTTATTGAATCAGCCGCCTGACCACTTCTACTCAAACTAAGGAAAGTAACAATTTTACCACAAACTGCAGAACGGCAACAAGTCCAACATTTTCACATTTACCTTTTCGGTTGTGAATGGGTCAACGGATCAGGTACCACAGAAGGATAACATGTTCGCACGAAAACAGAGACCTGGCAATGCCTGCATTATTGTCTGTGTACTGCATATAAGAAACAAGTCCGGGACAACTTCCATTCATGCAAAATTATGAAAAGTGGAGACGTTGTCTCTCTGCAGTATGCGGTTCATTTACACTCTATCGTGACTGAATAAGTCGCTCTTTCCTATGTATATAAGCCACCAGTTCGTCTCTAACAACCTCGCTGTCTGCGAAAAGTCAAGCCCTGAATACCTAAACTTACTCTATTTAAGGCCTCTCTCTTTAGCTTTACAGTGGTTTCGAAAATTTAAAACATATATAAAAACTCATTATTTCAGTTTTAACACTTATAACTTATAGTTTGTATCTGAATTTTTCTATTGCAATACACCAAACAGATTTTGAGATTTTTGCCCCTCAAATATCACATATTTTGTTGTTAAGATAAGCCGAAATGAAGCAAAATGATTTTTTGCTACGAAACGGTACATTATTAAAAAAAAACACTAACGAAATTGTGCAACGTATGACTGTACACAGTCTCAAATTTCTTCAAAGCATTTGGTTGAAAAATATTCGAGTAATTTGCAATTGTTTGAAATAAATGAATGATCATGGCCTTAATAAACTATTCTTTATTTACCTGGTACTGCCACGTCGCGTGTCATCGGGTAAGATTAATGCTACTACAGGTTGACAAACTCACTGTTATTCGTTTGGTAAGGGGAGAATTTTGCCGCTAGTTGCGCTACTATCGATAAGAGGGCTACGAACATTTCCGAGGATTCACAAATGTGACCACGTTGTTATTTCACGAGTCAAGTTCCAATTTCCAATGGTCCATTTTAAAGACTTTGATTGTCACTTTGTGATTTGCCTTATGTAATGACATCACATTCGTGAATCCTCGGTATCGACCTCGGCAATGTTCGTAGTCCCCTTACCGAGCGGCGAAAAGTATCCCTTGCCAAACTCGTCCACAAGAATTTCGTTTATCTTCCTAGCCTGAAAGTGCTCGGCTGCCATCTTGGTACTGGCGCCGGCTCGGGCATCATCGGCAAACTTCGGCTCGGCCACCATATTGGCACTGGAATCCGTGAAGTACCCTCATAACTGCCAAAAGTTCCTTAAGTGTTGTTGAAGTGCGTTTGATCCATGTCTGCTTGGGTTTTAGTGGTCTTCTCATAAAAAAAATAAATAGAAAAGGTATTAATGTTTTGCAAGATAACAGAGCAAAGGTGCTCGTTTAAGTCACCTTTCGGAATCCCTACTTCTCAATTGGGATTTGCTTCTCTTCGATATCGAGGTCGTTACAGATGGCAACTCACGACTTTAACACGAGGGCAGGACCTAGGAAAGGATTAGGCTGTGGCCTATGTTAATAAAGCATCTCAGCGATTTCGGGAAACCATAGAACATCGAAATCAGGATAACTGGAGCCGATGATCGAAACCGGGTCCTCTCGAATGTGAGTCGAAGCTTTCATTGCTGCAACTTCTTTAGTCAGTCGCGTAAAATAATTGTTTTATTTGTAAGGTGTATGCTGTTACAAAATAGTCAACATATTGAGTTAGCCACCATTTCAGAAAAATATTTATATATTTTAAGTATAGCCTGTCGTGCAAAATATACAATATTCTTGCATCCAGTGTACAGAATAAATTGATAGAAAACGAATAAATCCTAGGTGGTAGGGATATATTCTACTTAGGGTACGGTACCATTCGCCATATTGAATTGTTTTATTTTTCGTTTTTTATGCTCAGAAAAAAAGTGTATAATTTGCAATTATAGCACGAATTTAAGTAACTTTGCACTAAGGTACATGCGTCACAGTTGAAGGTTTACCTCATATTTAGGCCGCAATCAGGCGAACAAAATAAGAATATGAAAAAAAATTGTCGGCTGATGCTGCTTAAAAATACGTTAAACGTTCGATTGCAATGCTTATATTATAGCGCTAGGTAAATAGAATTCGCGCTATAATCGCCAATTTCACTTTTTTTTTCCTCAGAAATTAAAAATGCAATATGGCGACTGGTACAATACCTTAACGCGGCCGCCTACCTCACGCTTCAAATGCGCCGCTGTGTGTTTATAAACATGTTTTTTCCCTACGAAACAATTCTACGTGTGTGCATTGTGCCAAGGTACGAAAAGAAAACACTTCAAACAATGACGGAACCTCGTTGTTAAGACACTACCCTCATTAAAACCACTGTTTATAAGCCCTCCAACATAGCTAAAAACGGACTTTTCAGACAGCGGTACTTCAAAATGTACCAACCGGATGTATGAGAAACTTGTGTTGCGACATTCACTGAACTTTGCTACAGAATTTCAAGCAACAAAGTTATTTGGTTACCGCTCAATGTCCCACAGTAAAAACGATTCGGCGAAAACCTTTCACGCTATTTCAGAGCTTGCTCGTTGAAGCAATGCGGAATTTGATGCGCGTTTTAAGGTCTCCCTTTGTCTTCGTCATTTCTGAGTCTCTAACGCGCAGTGGTAGACGGCGCCCTTAAGAGATTTTCTGAAGGGGAAGACAGATGCCAGTTGAGCGCCTTGTGCATAGAAGCGATGAGGCGTGTGGTGAACCAGGAAGAGTCAACTTTAGAGACCGCTGCCGATCGTGGCCTTTGTAGAACAATGGCACGTAAATTAGACATGTACCAATATGTTACTATTGCATCTTGTATGTATCAAAGACAGGGTGTAGTTTTCTTCTTTGCATTCAGGATATTGAGCAACAGTGTCCTAAATTGTCCATTTTTAACCCATTTTCACAATGATTATCTCTCTAATGACATACGATAGAACTAAAAAAGAGGTGTCTACAGATAAGCGTTTTTTTTATACCTTTCCTGGAACGAAACCAGAACAGTTATTCACGGTTATATGCATACATCTGGCTAGGGACTCCTCTTTAGGGGGAGTGCTAGACAATTTTATTGTATTTTCAGATTTTAAGCCATAACAGTTATTCCAACTGTATTATAAAAATGTTCTCATTGACAAAGCATAGAATATATTCTTGGTAAACTGATTGACACAAATAGTAATGGAATCTTTCATTAAATTGTCACGTTGAATCATTGCAAGAGATTTCCAGAAAATTTCCCTATGATTCTCTTGCAATGATTCTGCGTTGTAAAATAACGAAATATTCCATTATTATTTATGTCAAACAGTTTACCTAGAATATATACAATGCTTTGTCGAAGAGAAAATTCGATATTATAATTTGAATCAACGTCATGGCTCAAAAAAAAAAAACAATAAATTACGTTGAAAACTGAGGTGAACCGCGCCCTTAAACGAAGTATGCGAGGCGAGAGAGAGAAGAGTTCTACTACATAGCTAGGCTGTCGCCTTCTGCTGGCTCAGACAGGGAGAGTGAGAAGGAAGCTTGATGAAGTGCGTCAAGCCTCGCGTAACGTGAGCTCAACCACACCTGGCGAGCACTTCCTGAGCTGGACGAAACGGATCCTACAACCCCTTCCGGGCTTGTCTCTCCACTTCCCCTCCCCCAGACAACCCGCACACTCTCCGGCGGGGCTGGAACACGTGTCTGGACAATGCCAGAGGCTCGGAAACCTCCTGCCGACGGCGCGAGGGTATCGAGTTGTCGCCGCGCCAATACTGAAACCCACACCAGTGTCGTCGTCGGGTGGTTGCGACAAAGGGGGGTGAGGTTTATACAGACTGATGAGGGGGAAGGCGTCTTCGGCGCCCCTCCGGGAAGCCAGGCCGCGGTTCACCGACAGCCCCACAAGTCTGTGTTTGTCCCTGGTGATCTCCCGGCGGTCAAATACCCGTCAAGCGTTCCAACTACCTTCCCTTGCGTAAATTTGTCTTCGGGGTGAATCTGCCGGCGACCTCCAGGAGCAGTACACCAGCTCCATCGCAGCAGTCATAAAATGCGATCATCATTTATCAAATACAGAATGAATATGTCAAGAAATATCTGCATGCCGAAATTGCTTTTAATCACTTACGAAATATCTGTGTGCTATATGTTCTACTTACCCCTACGGTACACTAAATAATGTTAATGAATGGTTTATTTCAGAAATTCGCTGATATAGCGAGAGAGAATCCAATGATAGAAACATGAACAATATTTTAAAACGTAGCACATTAGAATAAAAATGATGAAAGTCACACATAATCTTCAAGCAAAGTTACTTTTATGTAAAACTTTCCCGGCAGAAGGTTTATCCCAAATGCAGTTAAAATTAAATTCCCTGGCAACAGCAAACTGTCTCAAAACGTTGCATCTAATGTAAATAACAGTAAAATAAGATGTGCGTTATACCAACCCCAAAAAGCCCAGCTGAATAAAGCAATTTCAGGAATCTAACTGAAATTTCAATTCTCGCTCAACTCCAAAGACTTCAGTAGCAATTACAAGCAGGTGTCAAATCTGTTCAACAAGAAGTTTTACAATGCCATTAAAAACATAAACTAATGTTATATACTAATGACACAATTTTGGGGGTGAATTTCCGCTTTGAGGGGTAAGTGTAATGCCAATACTTATTTATTTCTCGAGTCCAGGACCAAAAGTACAGAATGATTTCATATTATGTAAGCGAAATCTTTACAAATAAAAATATTGTACATTTGTTCAATTCGTGTTCTGTAAATAGTGGTATTCAGCAAACGTGATTGTCTTATCATTTTCTGCAAATTTCCTTTCATATTACCAGTATCACGCAAGTATCTGCATTTCAGGAGATGTGGTAGACCGACTAGTTCTCGCATTCACGAAGTTTTTCTTCATTTATGAATCCCCCACCTCTACAGATTCCCCTAACATAGTGAAACTTCAGTTCTGGAGTCTTTGTAAGCGACCAGTATCTTGCTGATATTGATAATGTTTAGAATGATCTGGAGAGTTTCGCTCTGACTATATATACAGCTAGCAGCAGCTAGACGAGCAGTGATTGTTTGGCTCTTAGTGCTTAACATCGAAGTCTTCAGCGCTGGTGGGGGCTGACATGAGGCGAGTATGGAGCAGCGCCGGAATGAAGGGGTGGGGGAAACGGGAGATACCAGAGAAAACCCCCGATCACGCCGACCAGCGGCATCGTCCGGCGCGATTCCCACATGCGGAAATCCGGGGACCGTCCCCGATGGGAATCAAACCCGGATCGACTGGGTGGGAGGCGAATTTTGTGACCATTCGGCCACCGCGGCCCCGACGATAGTTGGAACCTCAGAAGGAACACCTGAGGCGCGACTAAGCGAGGATGAAACTGCGATGATGAAGATGAGGAAACAAAACAACATCCAGTCCTGAACCAGGGGAGGTAACTGTAAAGTACCTCCCCGACCGCGATCGACACTCGGGGCACTTGGCCCATCAGTCATTTACGCTAAACCGCTGAACCAAGTAATCGGACACACAACGTACGGTGAAAAAAATAACATGGAGTAATGCATAGGAGGAATCATGAGGAAATTCTGCAGGATTGTATACGCCACAAATATGATGCTCGATTGTGTGATGAATACAACAAAACTTACGTCCCTCAGGCTTAAGACAAGCAAGAGTAGCGGACAACAAACTGACTGGAAAAGAGTAACTCAAGCCACTCTGCTTGAATAGTTGTATGTATTGCTGCATTAAATCGAAGTAAAATTGCAATATTTTCTTTAAAAAAAGCTACGGTCATTAAAGAAATTTAAAAAGACCTTTTACAGCTAAAGATAGCAATTCCCTAATAAATCTTTACGTCTGTTTCTGACCAATTCAAACACAAATGCCTGGAAATGAGAATTTTAGGGACTTACGAGATCTCCATCAGCAGACATCTAGATTGATTTAGGTGAAGTTGAAAGACAGCAGTAATAATCGTTGCTACAACTTCACCTAAATACACATGGATACCTTGTAATAGCCTACAAGGACAGGGAAAAAGGAAAGTTAGCACCCTAAGAAAATAATAACGACCGCTACATTATCCTCGTACAATAATTGGGTGGAAACCTATGCGGGCATTGGGCATTGATCGTATTGGCATTGCTCCGTGATTTATAGACCAGCCTCATTGCCACGTGATTCCTTGCAAAACCCACATTTGAAGAGAGTATTATTGGATTTTCTTGTTAAAACTAAATATTGTGGTGTTGATGAGAAGAAGTCTACTTCCTGACGCTAACCGATATGGACGATAGATGCATGAACGAAAAGTTGTTAGTATTATCAGATAATATAGGACAGTGGATTTCTTGACGTTTTCAAATACAGACAGAAGGCAGGTTGTCAGTAATGCTATTATGTCAGGTTTCTGCAGTAGCTTTTAGCGGATAATATGACTTTTTTTCACCAATGCGCATTGACAGTTTTTACGCCTTATTTTTATAAGTTTTTGAAACTATCTACTGCAGTAATTACAACAAAGTTTCCCTATTAAATTCACCATAATTTATTTGAGTGTGTATATTTCTGTAATATTTTATAATGATCAGTAATAATTAAATATTACAAAATGGTAATTTTTTTCTTTGTAATTTAAGTCGCCGCCGTTTGCTATTTGAAAGGATACATTATTGTTAACATTTATATAATTATACAAATCATCGTATTATTCTTCAGGTTTTCCACTGCAGAGAGGAGACTGGTTCAAAAACCCTGAGCATTTTGCGTAGCGACGGTAAAATAACTATCTTGAAGACTGCGCATGAACACAGGGTACACTTCTTAGGCGACCTAGGTAGAAGGAGGCGCACAAACACTGAATACAGCACAGGATACATACTACCCACAGCGATCTAGCGAGAAGAATCTTTCGAAGGAGTAAGGAGGCAGGCACACCAGCTAATTATGTTTCTGATCACTTACTTTAACATGTGATGCTCCTTTCAACATCGAACCTCCCCCCCCCCTTTTCCAACTCTTTCTCCTTTTTTGACCGTCCCAGCCCCTGCGATGAGTGTTCGGTCTTGCGCGATCCTTCCACGCAATCTCTGCTCTCCACTGGAGAACTTGACGCTACCAAGATGTCACAGGCATTTGCACTGTCTGAGGAAAGAAATTTGTGACAGCTATAAAGTAGTTTTTCAGTATTGAGATAGCCAAGTATTTTTTATGTTTACCATAAAAACAATATTTTTGTCAACGGTAAAATATTGTGTTCACCAAAAAGTGGTTTAGTGTTTGCTATAAAACAATTTGGCTGACTAAATAACAATAAAATTTTACTTTCAGTGTTGTGGTCTGCTGTCTTACTTCTACCCTCCTATAAAAAAAATTCAGACCCTTGGCTGTTACCCTATCTCAGCGAAAATAAACAAACCCATACTAAGACTGTGTTAGTAGTGATAATCACGTCACAATTGTATTACGTGTGGTGTGGTCGTAACATAAACTAAGCAGTTTTTGTAACCAATTAAAGAGGAAGGACAGATGTAAACTCAAGTTTTTTTTAATATTTTGGTATAATGCATGTTTGTCTTTCATTATTTAAATTCTGGCTACTTCAAAGCTCACAGTAAGACTATGTGGTTTATTTAAAGTCAGTATTGATGAAATGTTTGTAGTGTTCTATCAAGTAGAAAATTAGGAATATGAAATCTATTTATTTCTTTGGACGGTTTCAGACCCCGTAAAAGAACTAGCAGATCATCCACTGCTCACGGCTTCCAAGTAGTGAAGTCAGAAATTCTATAAGTACTTATTTGATGATGTAACGATGTTAAAGTTTCAGAAATGAAAATTAAACAAGAATTATGATAAAAATTAATAAATTGAAGTTGGTAACACTACTTCATCGTTTAATATCAATGATACGAGCATTCCTAAATAAATAGACGACATACATAGCGTAGTCTGTTGGACCCAGGTTTATGGAGCGGGAGGTCGTGGGTTCGAATCTTAGCTTATAAATGGTAAGGGGCTGTTGAGAGTTGCTTACGTTTGAGGTATGAAAACGGGAAAGACGATAAGTCGAGTGTAACACGTCCGTCAAATACCTCGTCGCCTCTAGGCATTAAGATTAAACTAGTTTTCGTAGAAAGCGTTTTTCAATGGAACTTCAAGCGTTGACCCTGGTGCATTTTTTTGTGGAAAATCTGTGGTAAAGTCAAGTGTAGGTTTCTATGAGTTTGTTTTACGATTGCAGTTGATATTTTCTCAGCTACAGCAACGCGAGAAAGTAATTTTTAGCTGTTATGGGAAGCTTGGAAATCATGATTTTAAATAGCGGACGCAATTTTAAAAACCAATAAAATACAGTTTGAAGTGTGTCTTATTTCCTTAGATAAACACACGGTAAACAATCTCAATAGTTTTACATAAAAAATACTTTCCGTGTTACTCTACAGCACGGCTTACGCGCATCATTGTTGAACAGCCGTAAAATCCTATCACCTCATCTATCAGTACGATGCGTTTTGGCAATGACAAATCATTATGTTGGACTCGTGACTGTAAGGAACTGAAACTCTTACGTACATACATGAATTATTCTTCAGAATGATAATTCTAACAATCCCGTTTAGTACGGCTAAGCTCATCTAACGAGTGCATGTACATGACCTAGTTATATTCAGACAGTACGGTATGTAGAGTTACCACGGTTGTACAGTTTGTCTGTGTTTCTCAGAACGAGATAATACATGCACCTAGATTTTCCAGGTGTACCGTGTCATGCTTTTATTGCTGATAATTTTTTCAGTTAGCAGTAAAGCCACCTGCGTCTATTAAGAGAACCTTCTTTGCCTGGAAGCAAAATCCTAATTAGCGAAAAAGCAATTCAGCTAGTATCACCACTTTGCAAAATACTAAAACAATAAACTTTAAATTGTACATTTGATTTTAAAACATTCTGCTTCTCCTTTTCGTGCCTACTCGCAAGTATAACAATTCTTAAATGTCGTTTTTGCTCATGTTATTCATATCATCCAAATTAATTTTCTGTAAAAAAATATATCTTAACTGAATGTCTGGATTCCATTTGTGTAATGAATGTGACTACAAAAAAAAATTGTTAAAGAGGTAAATGTTTTAACTGTCTTACACACTATGAATCTCAGCCCCTTAAATAATACCTGCAGCAATTTTGAATCAGGTAGGTTGTTTCTTAAATTTGGCAAAATGTTTACACATAGCGAAGAATTTACTTATTTAACTCAAATAAGTATCAAGTAGCAAATCCATGACTTTTTAAAGTGCCTACACCCAAAGTAATTTTAGTATATGAATAAACATTTCCTTTATTTTATGTCCAGTACGTAAGAAAATAAGTCATTTAAGCCTACTCTAGCGCTTCAGCAGACCGTATAATGGGAACGAACCTGACAAAGCTTATAGTAGGAACCATTCCATCAGTCGGCTGGAATGATTTGGAGAACAATCGGGAATCAAAATCAAGATTTCCGGGCTGGGATTTGAGCTTTTATTTTCCCAAACGCAAGCTAAGATTTGAGCTTTTATTTTCCCAAACGCAAGCTAAGTGTGTTCATAATGTGCCACCTTACTTTTTTTAAGTTGACCGAACCAAGTTTCCCGTTACTATATCCCGTGTGTTTTTGGTGAAAACAATATTGCACCAACTAATTTCTCTGCTTTACGTCAGCTTTGTACTTGATGATTCAATGTCTTAACACCGGCGTCTTGGGAATCTACCCACAAATCACAAACGTGTGGTGTCGCAGTTATAATATTCTGATTGGTGCAGCAAAATTAGTAACGCCTGTGTACAAAGACACTCTGCCAATAAGCACGAAGAAGAGTTGCAGATGTACACGTGGGTAAGGCAATGAAACAAGCTGGCTCAAAATTATTTTCAGCAAAAATAAGTGGCTCTAGTGACTGTCATTTTTTTTGTGTGCATCAGAAGTTCTTCTTCTTCTTGCGGATTGTCTACAGCTGACGCCACTTCTCCGCCCCCAGCTGCCATCTTCTTCTATCTTCAATTTCCTCGATGGTCATATTCCTCACTTCCATTGCATCTTGCCAGTTGTGTCGCGAGCGACCTCTTTCTATCCGCCGGGGAGGTATCCATCTTAATATCCGTTTCGGTATCCTGTCTTCCTTCGTCCTGTTCACATGCCCGAGGGGTTAGACCTTTCGCCTCCCACCTAGGCGATCCGGGTTCGATTCCCGGCGGGGTCGGTTCCCGGATTTTCGCGTGTCGGAATCTTGCCGCTGGTCAGTGGGTTTTCTCGGTATCTCCCGTTTCCCCTGCCCTTTCATTCCGGCGCTGCTACATAGTCACCTCATGTCACCCCTCACCAGCGCTGAAGACCTCGATGTTAAGCGCTGACCAAAATTTCTTCACTTCACTGTTCACATGTCCGAACCACATCAGCTGTTACTGTTGGATGTCGTCACAAATATCCCTATTCATTTTCATCCTTTGTTGGATTACGTCATATCATATCCTATCCATCCTATAGCACAGCATGAACTTCGCCTTAAGTAATTCATCTCAGTGGCAAGTAATTTCTTTTTGTTCTTTTTGCTAATGTACAAGGCTTCTGAACCATACAAAACTACAGTCTGAACTATAGTCTTATACATTCTCTTCGTGGTTGTTCTTCTTGTCTTTTTAAGCAAATAGCTGAGTTCTTTGCCCTTGTTACAGCGCTTCCTTTATCAATCCTACTAGTGGTTTCAACATTACTTGTGTCCTGTTTATTGAATACAACTCCCAGGTATTTTGCCTTTTCCACACCTACAATTTCTTCTCTATCTACCCCCAAATTGTTTACTTTTCCCGTACCAACTGCCAAGTAGACCTACTTACACTTCTTCATACTCTTTTTCAGTCCAGCTTTACTGAATTCTGGTTTAAGTTTTCTTATTTTATAACTCAAGTCATCTTTATCATCTTCTAATACACTTCGACGGTGAGGTGATTAAAGATGACACACAAAACCTTACACAAAGGGAGAGGAACAGGTCACGGTATTTGTTGATAAGGAAGAAACAGTTTCCGGAAACCATGAAAAAGAGGAATCCTGGATTGTCGGAGCCGGAGATTGAATCCGGATCCTGCCGAATGCTAGTCCAGTGTATTACAGTTGCACCACCTCACTCGGTCAGTGTGACCAAACGAAGCCTCAAGAACGACGATGAAGTGAAACCAAACGATATCAAATTCAGATGAACAGCAGCGCTTTCAGCCAATCACTGAGCGATTTAAGTGAAGCTCGGGATTGTCATGCGTTATTCATCTCTCACCGGCGGGCGACGTTGCCGGAAGCGCGTGTGCTCTCGTACGCCGCGCGAAATTTCCTCATCCAGCAAGCTGCTTCGTGAATTAGCCCCATTGGTTATGGATGAACGAGACATTTGCATGCGACGATGCATATGGATGTTTCCGGAGAGGCATTCTTAACGCCGGTGTCACATAACAGACTTTCCAACGAGTTCCGCCACGCCCCATGTATATGCAACAGTGTCGCTGAAATATTTGCCCAAAAAATGCATGGGGTTAACTCATTTCCCAAATAAAACCATGTTGCTTTTTATAGGTACAAAGCAAAGTTTACACCTGCGTTGCTTCGCTGCAGTGGAATTAATTACGAAGACAGAAAAGCGCAAGCGGGAATGATCAGACTTCCTACCAAGGCGATCCAGTTCGATTCCCGGCAGGTGGTTCCCTGGATTTTCTTATGTGGGAATCGTGCCAGAGGATACAATTGGTTTGGCGGGTTTTCTAAAGGATCTCCCGTTACCCCACCCCTTCATTCTGGGGCCGCTCCATACTCACCTCATGTCATACCTCACCAGAGCTGAAGATCTCGACGTCAAGCGCTGGCCAAAATCTCTAACTCGCAGAAGTGCAAGAGGTCACGTGATGGCTACAAACGGTTGTAGTAAGTATGCGTCAATGAAATATTTCAGCACAAGTACCTTTACTGAATTCGCTCATGTGCAGCTAAAAACGTAGAGCTCTATTAAGTTCCAGGTATGACTGAAGGTGTGAGGACAGCACTGCGTCGGTGCAAATATACTGTAGTAATATTTAATCGGGGCCATGATATATGAAAAAATATGTGTGTATGTATGTTTGTATATATATATATATATATATATATATATATATATATATATATATATATATATATATATATATATATATATATATAGATGGATAGATAGATAGAAAGAGAGAGAGAGCGATGTTACTGCAGATAACATAGTCATCGACAAATTGCTTTACTCCTTTAAGTCACTTGTGTTTTCTTTCATGTTAATGGACTTCCACAGAACACAGTGTGGAGAGTAGAAGTCTACATGCTCACAATCACAAATTACTTCAAATGTTCAGGCGTGTAATAAAAATCATTTGTGATTATTTTCTTCGTGTCGCTTCTTTTTGCCATTGTGTAGCGTACTAATTGTAGGAAGGGTGTCTGAATCTTCAAGATGCTTGTAAGATAATTGACTCATTAATTTTAAATGCAAACGTTTACTCTTCAAATTGTAGGGGTATAAACAATGCCAGCAATGACTATTTATTTGAAAAAAGGTTTTCACGAAGTGTTTTAAACGAAATAAATATTCAGAAACAAAATTTCACTAATGGGTAGGTATTCGTTACAAATACTTATTAAAACTGTTTATTCACGGTGAAAAATATTAAATTGGATTTTTGATTAAAACTATGAAGTAATTATTGTAAATGTTTGTACACTCCAAACAATTAGTTAAACTAGGATGAATGATTAACAGTTTAGATTACTTAAATAATTTTCAAATTATTTAATGTTTGCATTATCTTCCCCAATCGTGTGTATATATATATATATATATATATATATATATATATATATATATATATATATATATATATATATATATATATATATATATACATACATACATACACATACGCACACACACTTTAATGTGGACTACGTTATTTCTAAATGGAAGTTGGTGTTTATTATTGATATGTTGTCAACCGTATAAATTATCGATTTTTAAATGTCGTGGAAAATATAGTTGTACATTAAATTTTGTCACCGTCTTTATAAAAACTGTACACACATTGAACAGTATTCGGTATAAACATGAACCAACAAAATATTATCTTTCTTGCACGAAGCAAAGTTACTGTGGACGGTACTTGTGTGTTAAAGAGTAAGTTGCAGTAATAGTCTGCTATGGCGTATATTAAACATTCATTCCAGTATTCACCTGCAATGATAGCGGAAAACAATGGAAAACTGAAATCAGGAAAGGCATAGAGGGAATGAAACACTTGTCCTACGAATATGAGCCTAGTGTTTTACCACTAAGACACCTCACTGGGTTACGGGTTCCTATTAAGCTATTTCTTCTAATGTTATTTTTTACGTCCTACAGTACCTGTACGTAATGAAAATAGTTTTAACATCGTAGCCTATTTTTTTTTCAAACAGAAAATTATAAAATTTTGGGGAATTATTGAATTTAATATAATTTTTTACCTCAAGCCAAAGAAAAAAAAAACAATTGTTAAAAAGTTTGTTCCTGAACTAAAACTATTTTCAACAGATACTTTAAAAAAATTTTATGTTTAAAAATAACACTCGAATACATTGCGTAAATAAGAACTTGTGTCATTAACATTAATTAAGAACATATGGGTTCAATTATGTCATGAACAAATTTGAAGACGTGCCTGTGATGGTACTTATAAGATAAACCAGGCATGAGATATGGCTGACTGGATTACATTTGAAGGATAAATGAAGCAGTCTTTGTGCTGCGACATTCATTAGGTCTGTACGTTGGGATGGATGTCAAAGCATCAACACGACGGTGCATCGTTAAGTTCAAACGAAGGCCTGTTACGACTCCTACTGGAGGATTAATGAACAAAAACGAGGCAAGGACTACGTAGACTTATGGATGGGGGATGGCAATGAGGAAGTGTTTAAACAGCAAAAAGAGTTATTTGCTTCGAACTCCCTACCAGTGAGGAAGTGAAGTAAAGAGTGAATTGAGCGAGTAAATAGAAAAGACTTTACTGGCAGAAAATGGATAGTAAACTTCTTCTTTTGCTACTAAAATAAGTGGGTAAATGCTAAATTTAAAAATTCTCACATACCGCATACCGCTTGAAATATAATTTACAGAATTAGACAAAATAATTAAAGTATTATGCAAGACGACAATAAGTCTGTATGTAAGATTTTTTTTAGTATTGCATTATCGTCGCTTCTTTTTGTTAGTTTTAAAGGATCTCCTTATTTAGTATACCACATATGATTAGGTAGCTATCTAAAGAGCGGTGCCTAACTATAAATGTTATGAGAATTTAAGACTTAAAAACGAAGAAGCGATAGAGGTTTCACTAACGCATGTACCTAATAACCAATTGATTGCAAGTGCATGTCCCACTATTTTCGCCTACCTTATACCATCTAACAGCAAAACATCATTATGTACGAAATTATTTTGTTACGAGCAGGAAACCGTGATCAAAGGCTGTCTTAGTGAGTATGTGAGTGTAAAAGTTCAAATAAATTACTCACGGAAAACAATGAACATAGCCCACCTTATTAGAACCAACAATAAACAGAGTTTACTTCTAATGAATACGTATGTGATATTAGTTATGTCTAGTGATTGTTTCATTCTTATTACGATTTCTGTTAGATCCTTTCAAATGGTGGTGCTTTTTTTGTTTCAGTAATTTTATGCATATCCTGTAGCAATACTTAGAAAAATTGCAATAGTACGTATGTTTAATGACTCAGTCGAGACATAACAAGTAGATCTATACAGAACTAATCAGCCTACTTTCCTTTAGTGTATATTTTGATAACAGAAATGTTTGCTCAAGGGCTGTAGGGGGAGGAGTTATCCTAGGGTTTTAGAACACACAGAAAAGAATGCCAACGAAAGCAATATGATGAAAAACTAAAAAATTAGTAAACATACTGCAACATTGAAATTTTGTGTATAATTATTTACTTGCTTAGTTAATGTTAAGAACATCTCTGGTGATTAAACTTGAAATTTGTTGAACAGCAGTATTTTATATATGAGAAATTTATATGAATTTTTACTGAATGATATAAAATATACCAACATGGATTTTCGCTACTTATCATCACTGTCATCTACTAACCAACTAACTCAGATTATCTTTCAATAATTCTAATTGTTGGTCATACAGTAAAGCAGAGTGATTAGAAACACTGGG
>PNEQ01120584.1:6422-34039 GCA_003012365.1 Medauroidea extradentata
AAATGGACGAAGATCAATCTAGGCGATTGTTCATACACGAAAAATAAAAACATTTCGGTATCAAAATTTACCTCTGGAAAATTCCTTATTTTCCCTAATGAAATTCAACATTATTTCGTACTGCCAAACAGTCGTTCTCTTAGAACGAAACTTCGTAGCTTCTGCCTCCATTTCACAAAGTTGATCCATTACCCAACCTTTAACCTAAAAACACTTTCACGACCGTGAGCAAGATGTAACTAGTGTGGCCATGTGTTGCTACTAATGGCCAGAAATATAACACTAACGGTGCAATTTTAATGGTTTCCGAATGGTACCTACAATGTTGCCAAACCTATATCAAATCTGTTAAAGAACGATACAAAAATTGTTTACAGAATACCATTGAAAGACAGTCACTCGTGACTATCTGTATCGCTGACGTTATCAAAAGTCAATAACGGATGACTGACGTTACCGAGGAAAAGTTACAGAATAAGGCCCCAGGTGTGAGTTTTTTTTGTAACGACATACGAAAGAGGTTGACAAGTAAATTATTTCAATGTCTCTTCATGTCTGTTAGCAAGGCAAGTAATTTTTTGTGTTTTTTTGTCGATTTGTACCAGTTCAGAAATGCAGTGCACTTAAAGTATTCGCTATGAAACAGTGCGTAGTCATACATGCATGGAATTTGTCAGAAGTTCGTAAACAACTTCATTCGGCCAAACCATAGAGGTGCTGGATAGCTCGGCCAGGTAGCGACTTAGGCAGGCTGGGTCCCGTTAGGGGTAAGGTATGACAATAGATCCGTCCTCTCCACCTCCTCCACCCCCACCCCTCGCCAAGGTCTTAGGCTGTTTCCGAATACATTCCCTTAAATGGGTCTAAACTATTACAACTGAAGTAGCAAGAAGTAGGCTTAAGAAGTAAGCAGCAGGGTCGCAAAAATTGAGCGTACAAAATAGCTAGGTTACTGCCTAAGTTCTCTGGTCAATTCACTACAGGTTAGAAAGATCAGTGTTAAAAGTTTGACACTGGAAAAATTTGTGCCGCTTGAGCGCTGGTATTGGTAAGAGGTGCAAACTGACCAATCACAGAGCTTTCCTGAATTTTAAGTTACATTAAGTTGATATAAAACACGAAATTGGTTTATTTTCACTTTAAAATTAAATTAAATTACTTCTGTGATTTACAAACCTATTTAAATTTAGTTTTACTGCAGTTTCGTATTTTTCTGGTCCCTTTGCGATGGCAGCGAAACTAGCGGCTGAAAGTTTTCCTGTGCCAAACTCTTCCATAAGAAAACACATTTTCTTTCTTACTTGTAATAGAATTACCCTTAGTTCTGCCAATGGGAACAAACAGACTTTCAATATTTTGCCGTATTGTTTATACTGAAGGCATAAAATCGTTTAGTAAAGTAATGAATATCCATTGAAATCATGCAAACTAGATTCTTCTAGTATTTACAATTAAAAATTTAAATTACACTTATTTTCTTAAAAACAACCCCGACTTTGTGTATTTTGTAGGTTAAAGCAAGATGACTATTATCGAGTGAAACACGAATGGCACCACGGGAATACCAATTTGAGCTCTAATTGGTTAAACTTACGATTTCCACTGTAAGTAGTTATTGTGTTTGCTTCGGTTCAAATCAGTGAGATGGAAACATTTTTAAGGCCTACTACTCAAGTCTTAGGGCTTACGTTTTTAATTGTGTTAGCCCTGTATGGATAAGGGATCCATAGAAATACACTCTAGTCTAGTGGACGCCGCCATTTTGACGTAGTTCCGAATTTTCACTTGGGATGCTGATACATCTCTCCAAGCGTCCAGTGCCAAGGAATACGACAGTCTCATTCACTATCGCACCCACAAATCCTTTAGATTCGGAACTGGTTCGTAAGCATCAGGTCTCGCCAGCAGAAATTAATAGCTAAAAATAGTATGTTAAAAACAGCCAAGAAGATTTTTTTGGCACCCTCCTTAAGGAAGTCATTTGGTAACCGAAATATTTGTTCCATGCCTTACTGAAAGCATAACAAGTATATGTCACAAATTTAACAAATAAGTTTTTATTTGTCAGCACTTCAGAACGATGGCCTCCTGGCTTAGTCATGACAGTTTCAGGTAAAGCTGCTGTTTGTGTCCTTTTACATGATATGCTAGTTTACATGTTAAGTGGTGTTACGTTTGTATTTTTTGAATTTATTGTGTTTTTGACTGCCCCCCCCCCAACTCGCAAATAACTTTAATCATTGAAAGGAGTATAATATGGTGATGAGAGGGAATCGACCAGTGCCTGTAAGTACCAAAGCATAAGTTTATTGCTTTACTTTGGATTGCTATTACAAGTGAATAAATTATACTCGAAACATAAGAAACGTAAGACATGTTTAAGATCCTTCTATCCGTTTGAGTAACTTAATTAAACACTTTTATCATTTCACGAAATTCATTTGCTATACGTAGAGACCCCTGTTTTTCGCGAGAAGAATTTTGCCCCACTTTGTTTCAGTGCCTTACGTGCACATCTGCAATTGTGCTTCATGGTTATTGGCAGCGTGTCTACGTGAAGAGCAGCATCTCGTTTAACTGAGCCAATTACAGTAACGTTCCTGCAACAACACACGTTTGTGATTTGTCGGTAGAATCCCAAGGCTCGTGATAGTTAAAATATCCAATCACTGACCACGAAGCAGACCTGCAGACGTGCACGTACGACACGGGAACAAAGTGTGGCAAAATTCTTTTCGCGAAAAACAGGGGTCCCTAGTTATACGTGTATGCTCATCAAACATAATATGTCCTAGTAACAACGAATATTATTTTATATTTGTAGCCATTGCCAGGATTTCGTCTGTTGTAAATTTGTTGACATTTCACCGAGGCCCCACGGATAACACAACTAAAGATACACCCTCGATGTAATACGTGGAATTACGATGACGTCAATCCTACCTTGCAGCTGTTTAGACAGTGGTCGCATAAACGAAGGGACGCAAGGAAGCGAGAGCTGTGGACGCATCCATTGTATTAGGAAACAGAAGTGTTCATTTTAGCGCTGGCAGCACTGGCCTGTGCTTAGCGGCCCGTTACCCGTGGGTAGAGCACGTGCGCGCGACACTTCTTGCGCCGAGACAGTGGCGAGGTGGAGGTCACTGACCTTGTGAAGGAGTATATCATCCGCCCCTCCTCCTCTGGACAGTCGCCCGGCAGACACAGGCGGGAGAAATTACCTGCCTGGACCAAAAAACTCTCAAACATTCCCTAGGGGAAAGTACCCGCACCCCGCCGTGCCTTACCTATGTCGTCGACGGTTTGTTTTACAAGGGGAGGGGAGGTAAATAGGAGAAGGATAGAATTCCACATGGTGTGTCCCACTACAGGCTAGGTGACAAAGACTGTTTCAATCTTAAAAGACGAAATCACGTAACTAACGCACTCATAGAATCAGAGTGGCTGATTATGGATAACTGGAGAATGTATAATTTTACCACACGACTAAAAAAAAATATTTGATACACAAGAACCTGAATATCCGATAAACTCAGTAAATTTGCCTCTATACATAACCACAATACCTGGAATAAAAGTTATGTTCAACTACTTAGGTTAAAAAAACAAAATTTAAAAAAAAATTTACAAGCTCCTGTTCTGCATGGTTGGTAAAGTCTAAAATGACCTACCGGAGGACTTGAAATACGTTTCGCTCCATGCTTTCAGGGATTGGCTTAAGTCCGTTCTGTTTCAGAACTAATCTTAAGCCAAATAAAGATTGTTAAAATATAAATAATCCGCAAGTTTATGTAAAGCTGGGAAAAATATATACAACTGTAACTTTCAAGTAACTGTCTTTAAGTATATTGATCATTTATTGTCTTCTTGTCATCATAATTCTACCCACTGTAATTACGTAATGTGAATGGTGTCTGTAGAAGTAGAATTTTACTCACGCAAGCTAACGTTGATGGTTTCGTAACCTACCACTTGGTTTTTGAATTTTTCACTGTTGCTATCTTAAGAATAGTTTACATGTACAACATATGTTAACAACATATAAGTTACTAAAATGTATTGCATCAGTTATGTTGAAACAAACGTTTAAATTTTTTTAGTATGCGTGGTGTGTGCTTTTTTAATTACGGTATTTTTTGATAAAAATTATTTTGCGAAATCTAAACTTCTCTTTTAGAATAATAATGGCAAAACTTGGTAACTCAGGCAAGTATCGCTTTCAAATAACGTAAACATGCACTTTGTCCAGTCGTCGCTGGTAATAATGCAATCTTCGCGATTAGTGGCTTCTGAGAAGTGATGACCGGCCTGTCAAAGTACATGTATTGATTTGCTTTGACGTCCGAGCTGCTTGTATCAGCAGTTTTATTAATTAACATAGTCTATTTTATTGAGATTATACTACTAATTGTACTACTAACATATTTGGGCTCCGTGTGCAAAACATATTTTGCTGTAGTGTTTCAACCTTCAGTACAACGCATGTGTTTGACATCTGTCGTACTTGTCATAAATTGTAGGCACTATCGCTACAGAATACTTGAGTACCCAATACGTCATAATTCTTGTACGTATACGTAACTGAAGTCATTTAGCTAAGGAAGTACTCAAGTTAGCATCCGCGTGTGTCCTATACTCTGGGAAAATAATAAGTGTTCTTTTACGTAGTTTTTATTCAACAGGACATTTAAAAATACTTTTGTCCATGTTTGTATCTCTTAGATTTTTCAATTATAAATCAATTAACAGCATACACAATGAAGTAAAAATGGGCAAATTGTTCAGTTTTATAGACACGTATGGAGAGTAAATTCGAAAACTTCGAAGCTATATTTGGTTACAATTTGTGCAGTAATAATATAATGGTGTCACGTCTTTGTTTTGAATTTTAACTGTAGAGCTTTTTGGGTGGACAAAACGCCATTGCGAGCGAATGTTTCCGTTTTGCAGAAAAAAATACGACAGTAAAAATAGTATTAGCTGTTGCCAACAAACATGATATAGATATAGAGACAGGAAACATTCGCTGATTCACCGACCTGTAGGCTAGCCTCCAAAAATATGTGTGTTCTTAGGCAGGCAGCAGCTGCTCATTGGCTGGTCGATGACACAGTGAAATGGGCCTACGTTTAGTTGCGATGTTATTATTGACTCAGCGACGTACACGAGTTGTCAAATAGTAAACGGCCAGTTGTGAAAGGGGCACGTACTTATATTTAGGGCCCGGTAGTTTTCGCGAAAAGATTCCTGCAGAACTTTGTTTCAGTGCCTTACGTGCACAGCTGCAGCTCTGCAATGTGGTCAGTGATTGGATGCCGTAACACCCAGCGTCTATAGGTTGAACCCGCAAATCACAGTCGTGACGTCAGGCAGTTATCCGTATACTGATTGGCACGGTCAAATGAATAATGACTCTGAACAAATACAATCTGTCAAAAACCTTGAAGTTGAGGTGCAGGTGTGCACGTAAGGCACTGAAACAAAGTGGGACAAAAATCTTTTCGCGAAAACTACCGGGCACTACTTATATTTTATGTAATTCCAGTGTGTGCCAGAAGGAAAACGCGAATTTTTCAGGTCCCTAGATATATACAGTTCCAGAAAGGAATATGGAGGGATCAGACCTCTCGCCTCCCACCAAGGCGATCCGGGTTCGATTCCCGGCGGGGTTGGTCCCCGGATTTTCGCATGTGGGAATCGTGCCGGACGATGCCGCTGATCGGCGGGTTTTCTCGGGGATCTCCCGTTTCCCCCGCCTATTCATTCCGGCGCTGCTCCATACTCACATATCACCCTTCACCAGCGGTAAAGACCTCGATGTTAAGCGCTGACCAAAATTTCTCGCTCACTAGTGTTGTCCAGATATGAATATAGTGTTATCCAGAAAGGAATACAGTCTTATCCTGAAATACGACACGAAAACCACGCAAAATAAAGAGAATAATACCTACACTAATTACTTCTGAAAGGGAATAGTGTCTGTGTGAAGAAAGAGGACACAAAAAGATCAATAATAAAGCAGCAAAATAATGTGTACGAAAGAAGGCGACAAAAATGGACGAGGAAACCGATGAAAACTCAAGAACACACGATTGGATGTGAATATCACGGATTATACCACAAATAAATCACAGACGAAAAGTAGAAGACCGCCTTGGACGACAACATAATTGTATTTTGTGTTATCAGAACACGACTAAGAGTGATCTTAGTCTGAGAGCGCGCAGCTAGTAAGCCGTGGAGATGAAAACTGACATGAAGCGTAGGGGCCGTTATAATGTGTTAGGTACCAGATTCCGTACTAGCCTGTACAAGATCTGCCATAACAGGTGCTATACCGGCCGTTACGGCAGACATCTTGGTTTTTATCCACCTAGCTTAGCAGTTTTCATACCAGGTTTGGTAATAGAACCGGTGCTATTTTCCGTCCCAGGTCCTGTACCGGCTTTCGTAACAGACCAATCACGTTGCAGAAACAGAATGTGGAGCGCTCCATGTGACAACTGCATGAAATATTACAAGGAAGCCAAGTCAAACGTGTGTCGTCATCATAGTTCAATATTGCGTAGATGAGTTTCATAACACTCTTAACGGCTTTAAAACGAGATCAATTTTAACTCCAGTGACGCGTATTTATTTCAAGTAGTGTTTCAACTCATTCCCAAAACTCAAAATGATAAATAATAATTTTAAGAGCAAGTAAAGATGAGCTATTATACAGTTATAATTGTTCAAATTTTGCGGGTTGGTGTTGGTGTAGTGGTCAGAGTACGTGATTTGGAAGCAACGATTTTGAGCAACGGAGGTTCAAAACTCTGCAGTATCATTTATTTATTTTTACTTTTTGTGTATTAACATATGAGTGCAAATTGTATATTCTTCTAGAAATACATGTTTTGTAAACATAATTACAGACCGATAAACAATTAAAAATTTTCTTAAGCTTTTTTATTATTTCACATTTATCATTTTAGTATGTTTGAAGTAAATAAATGAAAGTAATTTTTTTAAACAAGAAATGACGAATCTTTAAAATGTGCGAGCTATATGTATAGAAAATTATGTTAAGTATTTGGTTGTTCTATATGTAAGGTATCAGTATAGACCTATGCCATTTACAGATGCCAACAAATGTCACGCCAACTTCTATCATGTCATAACATGAAATCGCCAGCTATTACAATAAAATAATACTTTACTGATATTGTATTTATATGCAGGTATGTTAGAAATAAAATATGTTTGACAAACACGTAAGTTAATATGAAACAGAAATAGATCGGATAAATAAGTTAAAAAAGTTATTGGACTCGCCGAGATTTGAACCCCAAACCGAAAATAATTTTTCACTGTGGAGCAGGGATACTACCACTGGACCACCTGACACAACTCGTTCGTAAGTTAATTATTTTAGTTACCATACAATCGTCTCTTGTATATTGAAAATTGTATTTATTGCGTTATTATCGACGATGCAGTATTTATATATGCATTTACATTATTGATACTGCCACAAAGTTTCATTCCGCATAAAAAAAAATACAATTCCTATATAATTTGTTTCCCATAAAAAATAACATATTCAGCTGGAGTTGCTCGAGTGTCGGCCATTTTCACGCGCAACATCGCTTCCCTCATGTGACGCTAGCTAGCATCGTGTAATAGCTATATGCCTGACCAACCTGTATAGCGGCCGTTAAAACAACCTTTATGGCGGCCTTTATAAATGCCTGGTAGGTGAGCTGCTACGGTAGCCGGTACCGTGTAGTATGGCCTTTATAGTCATGTAACTTCTCCATATTTTGACATATCTCTTCTGGCAAATGTTCCTGGCAGCCTTATTCTTTGGAGTTTTAAACCTACCTGGTTTCCTGAAAAAGCAAGGTTTTCGCAGTCCGGTTTACAGACACACTTCTCAGAAGTGAATTGTCAAAATATGGAACACTTATGCGAGATAGACTATAGATGAAACATACTCGTGTCCAGAGCAGGTAAGAAATGTTGAACATGTGGTTCATGTGATGTGCTGCACTCTGTTGTATCGCTTCGTGCACTCCCAATCTCTTTGTCATCAGTTTCTGTGTCTCTCTATGTTCCCTCCTCCTCCGAGTCTTGTTGAACTATTGACACAATTGTTACGACCTTGGACTTCTATTTTTCAGCAGCGGAGAATGACCTCTGACGGTGAGTAATAGACCGACGCCCCCATTATCCCCACGCTTTAGACCAAACTATTTGTCCATCTGTGACTGCGGCGAGACGCTACAGTCTTCACTGGCGCTTGTCTCGGGTGTTAAGTCTTCCCTCTCCCTTCCTCCTCCATGTAGCTTATAAAATCGTAAGCTGAAAATGTGTTGAACTTTTTCCTATGTTTATAAGTTACCACCACACAAAATTAACACGTCCTGATTCACCCGGAGTGTTTGTGCGTGCGTGAACACATACATGTTCGGAAACTTCACCGAACTATTTCGAGGGTTGAATCCTTGTGGAAAATGGTACCACTTGTGTCTTACATATCTTAAGCAGGGTTCACAGTTAAAAACTTAAGAATTATGACGTGTAGCTAAGAGTTGACTTAAGAATAGAAAGTTTAATTCGTGACGTACCGATTCGCAACAGAACTTAACAGGCCATGTGGCGTATGGGCCATGACTTAAGAAGTAACAGATATAGCGAAATTTTATATTTTTTCGTAAGAATTAAGCGAATGAATCAATCAGAGCATTCGGGAAGTTAAATAAATATGGCGGATATTTAAATAATATACGTTAAATACGGTGTCGTGCTATATATAATGGTTTTGGAATATTACGATCATTTCAAGCTAACAAATGTAGTGTCTTTGAATGTTTCATGCAATAGGACAGAACGACAAGCTGTATTATTGTGGACATACGCCATTGCAATATTATGTCGTCCCAGAAATCTTAGAACGAGACTAAGAAAGACAAACAACGAAATACGAAAAAAGAGAAAACAAGCCGAGTTGGTTGTAGTCGACACATCCATAAACCAAAACAACAGAACATGAACGATCCCATAAGGAATTATTCAACAACCAATAAAGAACAAAAATTAATAATAATAAACAACCAAAACTAAAAGTCGAAGTACAAAACAAACTAATGTGTAAAACTCAGGACATCACAATTAAAACAGCACAGACAATACTGGAACGAATACAATAATGGACTCAAGACAGAATAACAACGACGACGTCACCGACAACACACAACGATGAAGACACAAAAGATCACAGTAGATTTCCAAAGGCCGACTTTACACGACGTTCTTGGTGTTCCGACCAGCTGTGTCTCAGCCTGAAGACGGGGATGGATCGCAATCCCCGAAACATTGCATTTTTTCGTTGGTTTTAACTTGTGTTGTCTATTGCCTTGTGTTAGTTGTTCACTGTTCACTGTTTTTCTTCTATTTCCATCTTGTTTCATATTGGGAATCTGGTTCTATATTTGTATATGTATTTTGTGTCTGGGCGTTGTGTCGATATTCGACTGAATTCCATTTCTAGAATTCTTAGTTGTCTAATGTAACTTTCATTTTAAAAAAATTGCTAATTCCTCTGGGATTGTTTTTTTTAATATATATTTTTGTGTGCGTTTTATATATATATATATATATGTTTTTTTGTTCGTTTTCGTACTTTGATTCAACACAGTTTGATCAGCTAAACATGAGCAATGGGCATGGCGTATGTCCGCAATGCAATAAAATTTAATTGTAAACTCGCATTGCAACAAACATTTAAAAATCTCATATACTTATACTACTCCCACAAATTTGTCCAGTGAACTGAAAACGATTCCAATCTGATCCGAAGTTAGCACGTAAACAGGTATCGTGCTCATTCGGGATTCAATACGGATTTGTTTTCAAAATGACATGGGAGTGGTGACCCCACTTGGAATTGAACCCGGTTTGCCCCTCCTCCCCTTCAGCATCCGTACCTCACCAATTGTTTTATAGTTACAAGATTGCTTCAAATCAATTGAAAAAGGATATTTTAGGGACTTGCTTGAAAACAGGGACTTTTAGTGAATTATAGGGACCGCTGGCAGCCCTATGTATATCCTTTACGTATTATTTGAGTATATTTATTGCACTTACGGCATAATGTCTATACTTTTTGTATTAAGTTATGCATTTGTTGCCTGTATTAATTTTATTTCTTGTATATTTCGTACTTTGTATGCTTGGTTTGCTAAACAAAGTAATGCTTCGCATTGTAAATAGTATTTGTTGTAGGCCTATAGCTTAATGTTGTATTGTATTGACAAATGCGCCATGCGCCTCTTGCTATGTATTTGGAATCAACTGCTCTGATATATTAATATATTGATCCTCTTATATGTGGCTCTAGTGTGTTGCCACCGCGTCATCTCCACGGATATTACAACTTTTTGAATAGAACGTGATGTAGGCTACAGTCTGTGAAATAGCTCTGAGTTCTTGTGGAATGAAACTACCTGAAAGTGATAACTCTGTTATTTGGGAGCGACATCTCACGACCTAGTACGAGCAGTGCAGCAACAAACACCATCGTGTTATCTACAACAATTTTGTCATTATTTTCTTGTGCGAAAATCTCCTTGTTAGGAAAGGCTAATGCCAGGGCGTGTACAAGCAGAGCTCGTCATTCGCGCTTTATGCTGGAGTGGACCCAAGTGTCAGGTGAGAAGAAAGACAAGAGACGACTGCTTGCCTCCTCATAGTTGGAGCGCCATATTTTGAAGATCTCATATCTAGTCGTCAGTGTTAACGAGCTGCGCCTATAATCCAGATGCCTTTGGTTGGGTGAAGGATGCTAGTCAACAAGAATGCTGGTTTGACCTTAATGTCATCCTGAAATGTATCCCAGCTAGATGAATAGGCCTTCCACTATTGTTTGAAGTTTTTTTTTTCTCGCGGCCTGGTGAAAATTAAAGGTTTTATGCAGTATTTTTTGGTGAGAATCTTATAAAAATTAAGATTTATAAATAAAGGCATGTAGAATACACCTTTATCTTTAATATTACATCATAAAATGGTTGTCACCGCTGAATGTATAATAAATGTTAGTTATCGGCGAGAAGACTTCACGCCAATTCAGTGACTTGCGCCTGGCGGCTAAGGTGAGACGCGATGCGCGTGCTATATCGTCCTTGCCGCATCCGCACTTCTAAGACTCGGCTGCGCAAAGTACGTGTTTCTGTAGCGCTGGCAGGACATCTCAATTTAGCGAAGTACTCGTGTATTAACCCGTGCCCCGGTGTTGCTAATCATGCCGAATTGGTCTTCGTTTCTTCTTGCTTCAAAATTTGGCAAGATTTATTTTAAAATAGGACCATTATCTTACCTTTTATTGTGCATTCTGCCAACTAAACATTAAAGTATAATCTTGAACTAATTTAGGTACTGTAATATAAACAGGGCCACGGCAAGGAGGGGGAGGGGCAAATGAGGCAGAATGCCCTGGGCCCCCAACCTGAATCGGACCCCGACCCCTTGCCCTAATAGTAGGCAAATAATTTTTGCTAAAATTTTTATTCACACGTTAGGGGCCCCCAAACAACGTCCTGCCCCAGGCCCTGAATGTAAAATATAGGCCTATGATAACCGCGCAGTAAAGACTAACCTAACTCCTTGAGTCAATTTAGTTCGGCGATACGCACCAAATCGAAAAATGTAATTTTTTTCTGTTAAGAATAATTGCCGGTAATTCATCAAACCCTTAATTTACTGTACAAAAATGAAAAATTTCTACAAAAGAGGTGACGCAGTTTCTTTAAAAAAAAAATGGAGCCGAAGATATGGCATCACACGCCATATATGGCAGACTCCTGAATTTTGTGTTTGTTTTGTAGGCGTCTGTAAAATCCTGAAGGATGGCATGCAATGACGTCCTACGACGTAGAAGTGACGGCGTGCGAAAGGGCGTGGTGAACACCGGCCAACGGCAGCGTCCACCGCGTAACCTACGTGCGAAAACATAATAAAGGATGGGATGCGAGTCAACTGCGACCCAGTGTAGTCTTGCTGGCAAGCTGGCAGGCACACCCTATCCACAGAGTACATACGGAAGACAGGCGTTACATCCATGTCTTGGCGACTGTCTTATTTTTTGGTCGATTTTAGATTAGGAGGGGGGATGGCTTGTCCCAATGTAAATACCAACCACACACACTAAACAAATTGAAATGCTGAGGATAAATGTTAATATTTTGCAGGGTGGCACCGACATATAATAACGTAATATTTTGTTAACTTCATTGCAAAAAAAAATTAGTTCAATTTTTCTGTTGAATGGGAATTTTTTATTATGCACTATTTTATTGAATTTTCGGCCGATTGAGGGATAATAACTCTGCTGGAAAGTATGGTGCATTATTTCACTGTTTGTAAAAAACACAGGAAAATTGTGGAAATTATGATAAAACTATTTTAATAATTACTTGACAAACAAAATTAGTTCACATCAAAAGCCAGTTAGCCTGCATCACCTCGCTTACATATCAAAGTATATCGTAGTCAACCACAATCGCCATTACTCAAGCGAATACAAAGTACAACACTTGTGGGAATAAATAAGCGTGAACGAAAACTTAAACTGAACCAAACACATTTATCACAACTTTGTAACTTACCTACATACTACATATACAGGCACGTATTTTTGCATTTGAAAGTGATTAAAAACACTGCTTTCGTTATTAGCCTCTAAAACTAGTCAAGCCATGCACACCATTTTGGCCAACCTAACTTGTGTTATCATATTCTTTAATTAATACGCCTTCTTAAATAATCTTTAAATTGAAAAATAACGTATGGAATTTTTATATAGCAATCTGCTTGACACGACGAACTTTAATGAACTATGACAAAATTATATTATCGAGGAAAACAGTTGATCTAGTAGTAAATGTTTAAGGTTGGCATTGAAACTGGGACTCACTAGGAATAATACATGTTAGCCCTAATGTAGTGCCAGCCCCCTGAACCTCGCGATGCGCGCAGTGAACCGTGTCGGCGACACATATCGGAATGGTGGCCGCGATCGACCCGCCGCCGCAAGCCGCCGGTGGACGCCCGGCTTGTCAAAGAAAGGTCGCGGGGCCGCCCAGACCGAGGTCGACGGGCCCGCCTCCCGCCGCCGCCCCGCGTCGTTACGCCCTCCTCCAAGCCGCTGCGCGTTACGGCCGTGCATGCAGATAGGGCATATCGCGATGTTTTCATTGTATAGAGTTACTCGTTGCTACCTATATTGTAAAAAAAAAAAAAAAAATTACCATACCGATATTGCGAGTGTTAATAAAGTAGGTATGTTAATTTTTTTTTTGCCCCCTTACATCAACGGCAGTTTTCCTGTAAATTTTATGGAGGCAGTAACACAACACATTGCATACCGATGTTACCAGACTTGAATAGTAACAATGCTCAACATTTGCTCTAATTACTAGTCCAGGTGTGGTAAGTGTTCCACTTGTGCGTCGGTGAAAAACTTCCGTTACTGTTTAGGGAGTTTTATAGTAAGGTTAGTTTTATGAATGTAATTACATGAAAACTGTAAAATAATTGTACAAGTAATAGGTCTTCTGGTTGCCTGGGAATTTCTTTTACGAATGCCATGTTCGGTATTTTTTCACATCGATGTAAAGAACTTGAATTATGTTTAAAAGAATGCTTAAAATAATTGAGAACGTGTGCAATCATATAGTGCAATTTTTTTTTGTAGTAATATTGATTTTCCACCCATAGTGATTTTTCTGCTGTACATATCATGAGTGTTTCACTGAGGCAAAATTCTCGAATTGACTAATCCATAATTATCCAGAGTAGAAATTGTTCCCTAATGTCATAGTTTTATTTCTCGTTTCCGCTGCGTAGACTGTACAGTTCCTTTGATGTATTACAAAATATTCCTTTCAAAACAGTAAACTGCTTAGACAGGAATGCGAGATGAAACGCGCATTAACAGCTTTGGCTTTGGGAGTAGTGTAATATGAATAAGTTGGGATGGTTGAGTGGCTAGTTAAATTAGGCGTAACCGGAGAAAATGCATAGGTCATCGGTAGAGATGATGGTTTATCGCGGGAAAACTTCGACTGTTTGCTGGGTTTCAACACACGTTCAGCTTACAAGAATATTACTGGCTTTAGCTTGTACTTGGATCTGTTACCCTATTTGACTGAGCCAATAAGAATCCCGATATTGTAAAATTGGATGCCTGGTATTGGTCTGTAGACAACCACATTGTGTCAGAAGTATATCACCGAATCATATATGTTACAATAAACTACAGTGTTTAAAGGGTAGGTATGTTGGCACAAAACATTTTCGCGATATAGCATCATCTCTAGTCATCGGTATACGCCAGGTTTACAATAGCTAAAAGTTATTTGGGGATTATTCCAAGTTTTTTGTAACGTTTACATTTATAACTACTTGTCGATTATAGTATTGTCTCGACAGGCTCGTATTCCAAGTTATGCGTGACGTTACACTCGATGCCAGATACTGATACCGGCTCTCGCACTGCGCGTAATACGTATGAACATAACCTGCCTGTTTACGGATTTTTAGTGAATTGCACAGGTTCATCAGTCAGTAACAGATTGTTAACTTGAATTTCAGTGATGTATACTTTTCTAAAGAGAAGTTCTCGAGGAGAAGACAGGCGCGAGTTGAGCACATTGCGCCATAGAGGCAATTAAGCAAGTGGTGAGAGAACAAGAGTGGGTCTTAGACCCCGTGGCTTATCGCGGTTGTTGTGGTCCAATAGTACGGGAATTAGATTTATAACTGTGTGTTGTTAGTGCATGTATCAAAAGCCAAAGGATTGGCTTCAGGAGACTGAGCGTCATTGACCTAATAAATGTATTTTTTTAGTCATTTTCACTACTTTTTATCTTTCTAATGATGTACGGGAGGACTTTCGTAAAAAAGTGGCGTATACAGATAGTAGTTCACCTTTGTTGTCACGATTTTACAGAAAACATCTTGCTAGAGACTCCCCTTTAAAATAAAAGCACTGTAACATCAGGTTTGGTTCCGTCGTGTTACTGTACTGGCGAGGGAATCGGAAATAATCGTTTTACTGTACTGGCGAGGGAATCGGAAATAATCGTATGTTACTGTACTGGCGAGGGAATAGGAAATAATCGTATGTTACTGTACTGGCGATAGAATGGGAAATAATTGTGTTACTGTACTGGCGAGGGAATAGGAAATAATCGTGTTACTGTACTGGCGAGGAAATCGGAAGTAATCGTGTTACTGTACTGGCGAGGGAATAGGAAATAATCGTATGTTACTGTACTGGCGAGAGAATAGGAAATAATCGTATGTTACTGTACTGGCGATAGAATGGGAAATAATCGTGTTACTGTACTGGCGAGGGAATAGGAAATAATCGTGTTACTGTACTGGCGAGGGAATCGGAAGTAATCGTGTTACTGTACTGGCGAGGGAATAGGAAATAATCGTATGTTACAGTACTGGCGATAGAATGGGAAATAATCGTGTTACTATACTGGTGAGGGAATAGAAAATAATCTTATGTTACTGTACTGGCGAGGGAATCGGAAATAATCGTGTTACTGTACTGGCGAGGGAATAGGAAATAATCTTATGTTACTGTACTGGCGAGGGAATGGGAAATAATCGTGTTACTGTACTGGCGAGGGAATAGGAAATAATCGTGTTACTGTACTGGCGAGAGAATAGGAAATAATCGTATGTTACTGTACTGGCGAGGGAATAGGAAATAATCGTATGTTACTGTACTGGCGATAGAATGGGAAATAATCGTGTTACTGTACTGGCGAGGGAATAGGAAATAATCGTGTTACTGTACTGGCGAGGGAATAGGAAATAATCGTGTTACTGTACTGGCGAGGGAATAGGAAATAATCGTGTTACTGTACTGGCGAGGGAATAGGAAATAATCGTGTTACTGTACTGGCGAGGGAATCGGAAGTAATCGTGTTACAACGGTACCATACCCAAAATGTACTGTTTCTTCATACAGTAAGAATGTTACCTGTTTTTATCCTGTTTTTAAAGTACGTTTAATTTAATGAATATCGTATGACATTTTTTTATTTTCGTCCGTATAACAAGTGAAAATGTAAATAAAATGAGTGTTGAATTTAGCTTAGGAAAAACAAGTGCGGCCATGTTGATGTCCGCGTGACGTCGTTGTACAGCATGTCTGTTTGCACAAACTCTACACCAACTTACGTTTAGTTCGTGAAATTGCGTTACATCCAATTTGCTTATGTAGTAAGTACGGGTATGGCTGAACTCCGAAGAATTATAAATCTGTAAGTAGCCTCTTTGTGAAGGTATACAATTCAATTTACTCCAAATACAATATTTACTACCTTTTATGTGTGCAATGATTATTTAAATTTGTGTGCAGTATGACACGGTGAGCATAAAACGAAATAAGTTCCCTTATTTTAAAAGTTGCGTACAAATCTTGACGTGTGTTCAGTTCACTTTGTTCTTGCTGTTCCATTTCGCGGCTGCCCCGCATGTGCAAACGACTTGGCCAATAGGCGAGTTCAAGGCACCGGTGATTGGTCGATAATTCAAGAAGTCTGAGGCGGCGGGGTCTTGCGAAATTTGACAAGAGATGGCAGCACAGCAGAAGGCCTCTCACAAGAAACGTAAAAATTATTTGTAGGAATAATTGATTTGTAATAGAAATATTAATCTGTTTCCCGGTCAGAATCGCGACCAGAACGCACGATCACCAAGTTTGGCCGGATCTGAAATAATAAAATTGATTCGTAGTAAGTTATCATCACTCCGGAATTTTAATTAAACTGACACAAACACAAACCTATAACTAAAACGTCGCATTGTGCGAGAGTTACCGTGCTGTCTGCACTCTCTCGTCAGTACAAGCGAAATCTTCGTTAATAACGTAAAAAAACTTCAAATGCAACCGTGCGTGCACTAACAACGAACGAATTTCCCGAGTTAGCTTGTAAGTGACCGGGTTCATTATATTTGTGTTGTTTTTTAAGTCTGTATAAAATTCCAAAATATATTGAAAAGCTGAGCTGGTGGCGGCAAACGAAAACAACAGTCGAACGATTTCATACGCGTGCTCACCAATGAGAACCTATTTTCAATGCTTACGGCGGTGTTTGAAAATATGGCGTTTTGAAAGCTCAATAATTTCAAAATTAAAATGCGCACGGGATTATTACTTTACATGGTTGTAATTGGTGTGAAAATAATTCGGAAGAAATATGTAAATATTAAATTATTTTTCTAGGTACCACCTCCATTGTTTCCGTCGTCAACTGGACGATAGAAACAACACAATGTCGGTATGTTTCGATGGCTGTAGAAACAAACTGAGAAGACTCATTCTGGTTTGATCCACCAATCGAACGTCGTCCGCAGTCGTGGGAAACGAACATTCGTTGCGGCGTTGCCTCGGCAACATGGTCGTAACATTGCTTCACGTTAAAACACGTTAGTATATTATGTGGGAATCGAACAAGGGAATTTCAAATAGTTTCTCATTGATACATAGGATGCCCTGAATAATGCTTACAGTTCTTCGTCACGTCGTAGGGGATCCGACGACGGAAAACAAGATGTGGTCTGCAAGGTTCTGAATCTGCGTTGACGTAGCAGCAAATCACAGTTTAAGACGTCTACCAACGCGTCAAAGGGGCAGAGCTGACAGTCTGGGGTGCAGCGCTGGTGTATCGGGAGAGTGAAGAGATTTTGGTTAGCACTCAAAGAGATTTTGGTTAGCGCTCAACATCGAGGTCTGAGGGGTGGCATGATGTGAATATGGAGCGGCGCCGGAATGAAGGGATTGGAGAAACGGAAGATCTCTAACAAAACTCGCCTACCAGCGGCATTGTCCGGCACGATTCCCACATGCAAAAATCCGGGACTGGCCCCGCCAGGATTCGAATCCTGATCGCCTAAATGGGAGGCGAGTAGCCTGGCCATTCGGCCACCGCGGCCCCGTGGCGAATGAGTATGATGTGGATTTGCTGTATATAATACCACATTAAACCGATTATTTTACAATTTATTTCCTAATACAATTTTATCGGTCGGGGTCACATCCCTCCAAGACGAATCTGTTCCGATGCCTGGTTGGGGTCACTCCCAGAATTCCGCTGATGATACCGAAGGTAGACGGGATATCATATAGGGAGCTGCAGTTTCCTCTTTATTTTCATTCCGGGCCAGCTCCTTAATCACTGCAGTCCCCCACATTTATTTGTTATCGCTAGAGCCCACGATTTTTCGCGAAAAGAATTCTGCAACAGTTTGTTTCAATGCCTTATGTGTACATATGAAGCTCTGGAAGAATGTATTATTGCACAGAAGTGACTTATTTGACTTTGCCAACAGGAACAAGATTACTACGACACCACACGTCTGTGATTTAAATAATAAATAAAAAAATAAATAATAAAAATGATTTGAATTTAAAAAAATGCTGAAACTGAAATTAAAAATTTAAAAAATGCAATAATTTTTTACATACAAATAATTTTTATTGTTTATTTTTATGAGCATGAAATTGTAGCCTGCAATGTCTTTATTTACTGTGATTTTTTTGAGTTTGGCATATCAGTTGTTTTTAGTATAGTCGTTAAAACGGAAACATGCAAAATATGACTTTAACAAGCCATTACGCGAAAACTATGAGAGATGAAAAAATTTCATAACAGCCAAATTTAGTCACATTTTGTGTCTAAAATAAGAGAAAAAAAATATCTTGTACAAATACAAAAATTAAAAATGGTTATAAATTGCTGTAGACTGCGCCCTAAGGGTGCGGTTCACATCAGTTTTCAACGTCTTTTTTTTTTATATTTGTACCAGATATTTTTTTCTTATTTTAGACATACATTTTGAATAAATCTTCCTCTTAGGAAATTTTTGTATTTCTTATAGTTTTTCCGTAATGAGTCGTAACGTCAAAATTTGTACATTACGGTTTTATGCACGCCACTAAAACCAACCGACATACCAAACCGAAAAAATTCACAGCGTATAACAATGTTGTAGGCTATGATTTGACATATAAAACAAAAAAAATATATATATTTTTTTGTATTTAATAAAAAAATGCTTAATTTTTAAATGAAAATTTAAAAATTTAAACACAGTTTTTAAAAAATACGAAGTATATATATATATATATATATATATATATATATATATATATATATATATATATATATATATATATATATATGTCAAATCACAGCCTACAACATTGTTATACGCTGTGGATTTTTTCTGTTTGGTATGTCAGTTGGTTTTAGTGGCGTGCATAAAACCGCAAAGTGCAAATTTTTTCGCTTACGACTCGTAACAGATACAAAAATTTCCTAATAGGAAGGTTTAGTCACAATTTATGTCTGAAATAAGAAAAAAAATAATCTGGAACAAATATAAAAATAATAAAAGACGTTGAAAATGAGGTGAACCGCGCCCTAAAGACCGCATTTGGTCACTACGTGTACTTCCCAGCCTCTACGACCCTAAGGGCCGATATTATAAACCTCTTTCGATTGACAACCAACTGCTCAGAGCAGTTGGTTGTCATTCGAAAGAGGTCTGTGGATACGGCCCTAAGTGTACTGTGTCATGTTACAAGACTTCACATCTACAACGTGACGAAGAATTTTAAACGTTATTCGGGTACATACGGTATATTGTAGCGAAATTATAATTGCGCGAGTATGGATAGTGTCGGGAATATGTCATTTAATCATGGAAAGAAAGTACAAATTGTAAATTTACTACTGTTGCGTGCTATACATGTTCATATTTCGTAGCATTGATTCATCCCATAAAATGTGCAATGCTTGTAAACTACTTATTTTCATTCTGGTAATCTGGTAGTCCTGGAGCAAATTACATGTAGGTCTACATGTGATCTGTGTTGAACACTTGATTCTTTCTTTCTAGTCTTTCATGATAGCCACAATACTTTACTTTTTTATCTTGCTGGATAAAGGTGGAGGGGCGAAGTGTTAGTCAACTTTTCCTCTCCCCTCCCCTTTTACCACATTCACCACCCACACATATGCCTTGAACACAAGGGAAGAAGCAGTACGTAGCAAGATTCGCAAACCCTCACACGCTTGCTTTTCTGCGATCTGTTCTCCACTCAGGTGAGGTAATAGTGGATTGTTTACCCCGCACGCATTCTGCTGAACGGATGGGATAAAAATGTCTTGTATTTAAGGATTGGGCAGGGATTTTTTTCGGCCTAAATATATGCACGAATACATACAAACAGGGTTTGTGAGAAAAAAAAAAAAAAGAACTGTTTCTATAATGCTAAGAACAATGGTAATTATAAGTTTTTTTACTTTTCTGATAAATCAATTTTTTCTGCCATTTGTAAAAGTTGCACAAATATAGCCCTTTTTTATTATTGAAATTTGCATATAATTTTTACACAATGTGTGTTGGAAAGAGACACGCTCAGCTGTTATCTTACATTAATGGCATGTAAAAATCTAATTCTTCTGTATAAATTTGTTTACCTCTACTAGCTTTCCATTGACGTCTAAAACAGCTCCAAATTATGATTTTACTCCCCCCCCCCGGGTCATAAAGGCAAGCCCACAGAAGTTCTGTTTGATGTCAGAACGGTACCGGTTCGGATCCTTGTAGTAGTTAAAAATTACTTTCTTCTTCAGCCCCTCTGTGCATAAGAATATTACGTGAAACCCAAGTTACAGGTTAATACATTCCCTGTCAGTAGAATTTCGAAATCTTGTTTTATCGGTGAATTCACACATGACATGTCCATATTTACTTGCGAAAGGATAAGTAATAGACTTACAGAAAATTTTAAGTGGTGTTATCAACGGTGCTGTCAGTTTGAAAATTGTGTTCAGTCCTCTTCTGTAAAGTGTAAAGACTATGATTGTTAGTTTTCGTAAACATTTTAAATCCGTTTAGCGTTAACGTTAGCATTTCGGTGCTCCAGGTCTGAGTGTCTGACCCTCTACTTTGCGCGATATCTTCGTGAATGGTGCAATAGCTGAATTGCTATAGAAGTAGCCTCTGACGTGAGAAATAGTTAATGATAATGATTGTTATAGTGATTTTTTCTTTATTCCGGAATGTTTGAAGATAACGTCTTATCTTGTAATAATGTCTGTAGCTTACATCTTATAAGTAGATCTACGACTGAGGTGTATGTGGTGCGTCAGTATAGTCAACGTATGCGTAAGCATTTGTAAATGTGTGTGGACCCTATTTTGCGTATTTTGCACGAAGTTGATGAATGGGTTTATGTAGTGATATCGCTAGAGGCAGTGATTTTTGGTTAAAATAATGGTGTAATTTGTTTCAATGCCTTATGTGCACATCTGTAGCTCTGCTTCATGACCAGTAATTTGATGTTTTTGCCTCAGCGTGTTGTAGTTCGACCCGCTAATCACAGACGTGTGGTGTCGCAGTAACCTTGTTCTGATAGGCTCAGTCAAATAAGCGACCCTTCTGCACTAATACGTTATACCAATTAACCATCAAACAGAACTGCAGATGTGCACGTAAGACGTTGAAGCAAATTGTTGCAAAATTCTTTTGGCTATAGTTTTCTTTATTAAGCTAAGCAAAAATAATTGAGAAATTTTTTAAATTAGAAACTACTACTTTACTTAAAATATTTTTTTACTTAGTATCGCCAAGAGAAAATTTGTACACCGCGAATTTGTGTGATTTGGTGATTTTAAAAAAATTCCTTTTTGTAATTGGTGTTACAGTACCGTTATAGCGTGACTTATAGCTAGGGAATGGAAAATTTCGCGAATTCATTGACGTGCAGGCTAGAATCCATTGTGCTATACATACTCAAGCCCCGACTATTAGTCCACTAGCTGCTACTCAGTGGAACAACAGACAATGAACGAGTAGACGGGACTTGAGTTTGTATATTACAATGGATTCTAGCCTGCAGGTAATTGAATTCGCGAAATTTTCCAGTCCCTACTTACAGCACGTGCAGGAGCCGTCGTAGGGGCCTTTTGGATTAGAGGGTTTTGTGTTTTAGTCCTGGGTAGTATTTGTGTACGTTTCACAGTTGTGTAATGGGTAGAGATGAAGGTATGTTGCGAAAACGTTTTGTGCCAACATACCCTTGAAAACACTATGGTATCTTGCGACGTGTATGATTAGGCGATATACGTCTGACACAACGTAGCTGTCTGTAGACCAATAACAGTCATCAAATATTACAATAGCGGGCTTCTTATTGGCTCAATCAAATAGGACTACAGCTCTACGAACAAGCGAAAAGCCAGTCGCCTTTTCATAAGCTGAACGCACTTTGAAACCCAGCAAACAGTCAAGTTTCTCCGCGATAAACCATCATCTCCAGTAATGGGGTAGTTGATAATGAAAATCCGTCGTTTTATATCCAGGAGACCTGTTCTGTAACTTCGCCTCTATACTCTGTCCACTCTAAGGTTGCAGCAGAAATAAAAATTCCTATAGAAATTAATCAAAGTAATTGAACTATATCTTGATTCTTCTCACTCTGATTGTGCCGTAACACAGTTACCTTGTATTTTTTCAATATTTCAAATGAAATTGATGCTGCACAAAAATTTTACTGTCATTCACTTGAATGAATTAGCTGCAACCTTAGATTGGATAGAGTATAGTGAAGATCGTCTCCTGTGACTATCTTTCGAGTGAGACAGCTATTATGAGGGTGAGTCACTAAAACCTGGCTTTGCTATAGTCTCAGCATGCCCGGCAACACTGTAGAATGAGCTCCGAAAACCTCTACTTCTTACAAAAGTATTTTTTACTGTTTTCACAGCTGGTTTTTAATTACTAATTACCTTAATTTTGTGAAAAATAACTGTAAATTATATTTGTTAATTTTTATAATTCGAATGAAAAGTTATACCATCAGTTTCATTCGTCTCGTTAACACGCGTCTCTGGTAGGAAGTTAAAAAAACTCCACAAAGAGGTGACAGTACTGACACTATATTTGTCGTTCGCATCGGTAGGTCCCAGCTGACATTAGGTCGGCATGTGGGCGTGTTAGTGCACGTGCTTTGCCTTTGTTTGGGAGCACACCCCCTCCCCACCCCTAGTATTATTTTCCTATAGAGGAGAGGCTTTGACCGTGGTTGATTCGTGGGCTTAATGAACCGTTGGTTTCACCTCTGTAATTTAAGCGATATTGTTCTAGTGGGCGTGTCCTCTTGTTGCAACTAGTCTGACTGGTCGCTTGAAACCTGCTTCTCTTGACATTGCCACACGTCTGTTTACTGTTCAGCCGCCCACCCCGGGGATTATTCAGTGTTGGCAATTTTCTATGTGCCTGATGTACATCATCAGCACCTTACATTGTAAACATTGCACAATTAGTGAATTCAAATCTGTTATTTTTCCATATCCTTTTTAAGTAGATAGTGGGCTCTACTTCACCCAAATTTCCAGCTTGTCGTCGTTGATATTGTTATAAACCTAAATTCACCTATTTGGACAGATTATCAAATGACACGTTTGGTGGGTATTGCAAATTACAATTTTAATGTTCCCGCCAATACAGTGTGTCAGGACATTGCTCGTAGTGTGTTAAAATTGTTACTTTGCTCTCGCCCGGAGGTTTGAGGCTCTTAACAGACCTTCTAGTTTTGAGCCATTAAGAGGGCGTGGTACATAATTCAACGCTAAAAGCTTTAATCTAAAACTGTAGGTTTCTTGACGCCATTTTGCGAAAGTTAATAGCAGTTCTAGAGAATAGTTTTAGCAAACGTTTTAAACATAATTGTTTCCAGTGTTACGAACTTCCGAGGCACAATCTCTTGACGCCGGAACCTCGTGTATTTAACTGCGGCGCAAGAGATCGCGCGTAATGAATAAGTAATTTTGGATAAATATTTACTCATAAAGTTGGCAAATACCATTATCTATGATTGTCATTGAGTATTTTTTTCCACATTGGCTTCGAAAAAAGTATAGAAATCAATTGATGTTTTCAGCGTTTATTTATCTACCACGCACTCTTAAAACTATTAATTGTTTAAACCTGTAGACATCGCTTAAATCTCCGATACTGGCAGCACACACATATTTAATTCAAAAGGTGAACTTGCGAAGCAAGGCATTATTTTTAATGCTTCTATTTAAAAAAAAACGATAAAGGAATTGTATTTAAAAATAATATTTTTGAACATGGCGCATGTTGTCATTTAGGAAATTTCATTAATTGATATATATGTGTATATATATATATATAAGTTTACTAACAATATTGTGTATGTTCAAAAATAATTTTGTTTAAAATATATTTCTCTTTATTTGAAAGCAACGTTTGTATGGTTAAATACCATTTTTGGTATGTTGAACAATTTTAGGATTGTTTTAAAAATACATTTTTTATGTGAACTTATTTGTTTAACTATAAAGAAAATTTCTGTAAATTTTTCAATTATTTGTAGTACGTGTTCAAGGTTGCTACAGATCTGGAAAACAGGGAAAACTTGGAAAAGTCAGGGAAATTGCTTCTGGTGACTGGAAATTCAAACTGTAGAACTAACTTTAGGCTTAGCTGTAGAAGTTTACAGGCTTTTGTGGTCATTGTACAGCTGACTAGCTTGACTTCTGGGCTGAAGTCGCATGTTCATGGGTGCAGGCTTAGTGATTTGACTTTTGGACAATTGCACAACCATTCACTGTATGAAAATGTTGGCAATTCATGTTAAAAATAATTCCAGTTAACTATAACTTATTACAGTTCTCTGGATTGTGGTAGGAGTGTGTTGAACAGAAGAAACTGTCAGTAGTTCATTTAGTAAACCGTTTTTAAAAACAGTCGTGCAAATTTAGATTATTTGATTATTTTAAGGTAAATTATCGTGATTTTTAACTCCACAAAAAAACTGTAAATTCATAATTTTTGTCTGGAAAACCTGGAAAAGTCAGGGGAATTTGATCTAGAAATTCTGTAGCAACCCTGTGTTACTATTTTATTTCATGAGCAGTAGATTTTCAAAGTTTTTAGTTTGAAGGATTTTTTCCCCTTTAAGTGCCCGACGGATAAGTTTGAGAACACGTTTTAAGTTTGGAGGGAGGGAGGGAGGGAGAGAGGGAGCAGTTTTCTAACCCACTGAAATGCACTTCCAAGAACTAGGTTGGCGAGTCTTTTGGAGTTAACACCAACTCTTACATGTTAAATACCTTTCTGTGTACGGTGTGTAGGTCGTTGATCTGGCGTTTCCCGTATCTGCTTGCTGTTATTGTGTACTGAAATCGTATTGTTACAGTGCTGGCAAGTGACCAGTGCTGGAAGGTTGCTCAGCGTGGCTTAACCTGGCTAATTTTGTCAAGTCTTGTCCGTGCCTCCAGCGACTTTGTACCGTTTCCTTGTTAGTGTGCCGTTAGTGCAGTCCAGCCAGTGTATGTGACCTCGCTCCGTCTCGCCCGTGCATGGCGGCACAGCTGCTGTTCCAGGTGTATCGGCAGGACTATTTTTACCCTCTCATATTTATTTGCTTCCTCAGACGACGTTATTTTAGACGTTAACACTATTTATTTGGTTTTTACGACCTCTGCTCCCCCTTTTGTGTTAACTTTCCTTTTCTCCAAGTCCGGCACAGGCTACAGAGCTGTTTACTGAATATTGTTTCTTCTTTTTTTTCACTATTTATTCTTTTGCTTATTGTGAAAAAAAATTACACTACCGCGTTCTTCTGCTAACTGTTCGTCAATCGACAACAAAATGTAAAAAAAATACTGAAATTTAAAATGGAAATTTGAAAAATTCAGCCTTTTTTTAAATAAAGGAAAATATGTATGTCAACTTGTAGCCTGGGACATTATTATTCTCTGTGAATTTTTCCAGATAGGTTTGCCACTTTGTTTTAGTGGCGTACATAAAATCGTAACATGCAATTTTGACAGTTAGCTTATGAGCCATTACGCAGAAACTAGGAGAAAAAAATTCATAAGAGCAAAATTTTGTCACTGTTTATGTCTACAATAAGAAAAAAAAATAGTTGGTACAAATATAAAACTTAGAATATATGACGAAAGTTGCTGTAGACCGTGCCCTTAAGACCTCGCTCTTTAGTTTAGCAGTGGTTTTGAAAAGATATTTTTTAACGCAAATTAATGCGTATGTCAAAAATTCATTCTTACAGTTTTAACACATTTATATCATCGTTTGTATATTGATTTAACTGTCGCAATACACCAAGCAGTTTTTTTTTTCTTTTAAAATTTTTGCTCCTGAAATATCACATTTTGTTGTCAAAATAAACCAAAATTATTTTGGCTTATTTTGACAACAAAATATGTGATATTTCAGGGGCAAAAATCTATAAAAAAAACTGCTTGGTGTATTGCGACAGTTAAATTAATATACAAACGACGATATAAATGTGTTAAAAACTGTAAGAATGAATTTTTGATATATGTATTAATTTGCGTGAAAAAAATCGAAACCGCTGCAAGATTTAAGAGCGAGGCCTTAACGACAGATTTTGCTTGTGTTAGTAAAAAAAAAAAAAATAATGCAGTGACCTCTAATGAAAATAAAGCTGTGTGACGTCCTGAATTTGACGTCTATCGTCTACGTGACGCGTGTAGAAGAAAGTTGGGCGTGTCTGTCTCGACCACGGCCATAGAGAAACAGGTCTGGACACTTTTGAAAATTGACCCTCATATGACTGATTGGCGCCACTAGCACTGTGGTGTTGGTTTAACATTGCGTAAATAGAACTACGAGTAACAAGTTCGTGTCGTAGCCGCTAGGAGCACTGGTAGTACGAAGTTATATTGCGTTGTTAAGGCTCGGTTTCAGTCGCTATATTGAATTTTATTATTTTTCGCTATTTTGGAATTCTGAGAAGAAAAATGCTAAATTGGTGACAGTACCGCAATTTCTATTTACTTTGCTATACAGTACAATCATCATTCGGGCAAATTATGAACATTAAAAAAAAAAAAATTGACATACAGATAGCGGCGTAAAACTGCTAAATCGCAATGTCTGTACTGTAGCACAAAGTAAACAGGATTTGCCGTATAATCGCATATTTGAAATTTTTCTTATTAGAATTTAAAAAAAAAAAAAAAAAAAAATTGAAAAATGATAAGTCAATATGGCGACTGAAACCGAGCCTCAAGGCCATGCATGCTCTCTAGTTTCTACTTTTTTAGCAATATTAATTTATTACGCCTAAACGAGAGCATATATCAAAAATCTGTCTCGCTATTTTGTTTAAAACCGTCTTCTCCATGTTCGTTGATTTTTTCAAGGTGATAGATACCATGGTTTTAACTATTATGTAACTAACGAAAATTTGGTTAATTGCATTGTTAGTCGTAACCGTATAATTTATTGCTTTGAAACAATTACGTTTCGCAGATTTTTTATATCTGCTGTAATGGGCAAAATTTCAATATGTTTTTAAATTATATGTACTTAAGATATATGAGTAGCATAAAGACTGAACTGAAAAAGTGTGTTGTTGGTAAACCTCTAGAGAGGGTCGAGGTGAAGCCAGCACTAGACAGGACAGGAAAAATATTAGCTCTGCGAGGGGCCAAGAAGAAAGTGTCGCCGAGGCTTGTCGCATC
>PNEQ01120585.1:0-24839 GCA_003012365.1 Medauroidea extradentata
TCGTCACTAGCAGATTCCCAATTTGCAATAAGTTCACTGATTTCTTTTTCGGAAAGTGCTTTTCTTTTACGCGATGTTGTCATTGTGTAAAACAAGAAATAAAATGTAACACTACAAATAAATATGAAAAACAATGATATCAAGTCTTTGCCACGTCATTTACTGCTTCATAAAAGTACACTGTAAGATAAGTATAATATTACACGCATTTTAATGAAAATTTTACTAAAATATTGTACACAATACAACTCTAATAAACAAGCGATCGGTAATCCGCGCGCAACTTGCACGGCTACAACTTGCGCAAGCAACGACATCTGTACAGTATCGAAAGACCCTGCTAAACAATAAACTACGCGGGTGCACGACCTCTATGAAGCTTGAAATGAACCTAAGCTACTTCTCTGAACGACTTCAAGATAGCAGCATATCACATTTCGCACGCACGTACATTTACAACGATACTAGTCCTGGCCTTGTCAAAAACGTATATGTACGTTCATACTACCCTATACCAGCAAAAATATAAACGTTAATGTACGTTCGTACTCCTTAAAGGGTTAAATAGGCTCTCTCGCCATAGTAAACAATATACACCAGAGGAAAATACATTAAATGAGAACTCTGAAATTTGTGGTTGCTCAAAACTATTATTTAATTTTCATTGTTAATATTAAATATTTTCTTTAGTTTAGTTTTCTTTTCAAATAAAATTCATAAAATTATTGACATTGATGAATAGTCCATTAGTACTGTAATTGTACTAAAAATATTGTAAGCAAAAATCTTGCAGGCAAAGTTAAATGTGAATAGTAAATAGATTATACAATAAGTTTTTTTATTCACAATAAAATTATTGAAACAATGAACGCCCATTCTATAGGCTAAATACAGTACGTCCAAATAAATGATGTAATAAATTAATTAAAGCAAAATTATGGTTAAATTGGATGCATCTGTCAGGCCTTATAACATTTTATGTAGTTATTAAAATCAAATTAATTATAAAAAACGTATAAAACTTTACATTAAAAAAGAGGTAAGTGTGACAGCTGTTAATTTATAGATTAAATATACAAATTTATTTGCTTCTTATCTTTTCAAAGTCCTGCAGTAGAAGAGTACAGCACGCTGGAATGACTTCATATTTCCCAGTTACAGCGGCGAAACAAAGAAGGCGTAAATGCGAAGAAAAGGCCCCAACATAGGTCAAAATGACTGAACATCCGTAGTTGAGACTACAGGTCAGCTCGTAAGTAGTCCAGTATGTGAATAGGCCATCACGCGAGTAGGCCGGGACAAAAACCGGCCATGTCGAGAACCCTCACTACACAGAAATTACCAAAAAATTTAAGAAGATGAAATTTAAATAGAGCATAAAACCTCTCGTAGGAAAATTACTCTCCAGACGAGGGTGAAGAGAATCACTTGATGGAATTACAGACGAAGCAACCACAATAAAGGTTTTAAAAAACTGTAGCACTACAGTTTTACTACCTCAAAATATTGATTAGCTACATTATTATATATAAAAGAAAACAATGGCAACTCAAGTGCCAAGGTCTGCCAAAAAGGCAGGAACACCAAACACACTCGTCTTGACGATACGGTGGTTGACTGCAAAGTGTTAAGAAATGCAACAGAAGAAGCTGCAGAAAAGTCGAACAAACGAGCATTGAAAGTGGTCAGGAACAGTACCAACATTGGCAAAGTACCCGTCCAAGCACAGTGACATGTGACAATCACGTGATCAGAATCGCTAAACTGCATGGAAATCACGCAGTGAAATACAGAAATCACGCACTACAATGGCAGCAGCACGTGCTATGAAGACGGAGGCAAAACAGAACAACTGCAGAGGAATTTAAAGCTCAGCGGCTACTGTCCTGCTAAAAAAATAACACGGAAGCGTGACTAGGGTCGGCTCAAACTAATGTAACAAGAAGGAATAGCTATAATTGACAGTGAACTTTCTGAAATATCATAGATAAATTAAAATTACTCTATAATTGTTAAAATAAATTAAACACGTTAATAACCGTGCAAATAAAATTAACTAGCCTGAATTTAGGAAATTTTAATAAAAAAAATGTCACGTGTATATTATTTAAGTCGTGTCGTATTTGATACGGCACACCATAAGTGAGGTGGAGTTCAGAGCGCCGATCTGTCGTGTGTTTACTTTGGGCTGATTTTTTTTTCCCCCCACTGGTGGTGCCATCTTGGGATCTCTTTTGCAGTGACCGATTTACTACTAGGGTGTCGTTATCTTCCTCTGTGCTGCCATGTGCTGACTCTGCTCTTACCTCCTAAGTTAGCAGGGCTGTTGTCTGATGCTGAGCGAGCGGAGATGGCCTGGCTACTGTCCTCGCTTCGCTGGCTGCTTGGCTTGTGGTGTTCACCTGATGGCTCTTGGGCTTTGCAAAGATTTGACTGTAGGAGCCTTGCAGTGGTTCGGCTTTATTGATAATTCCTAAGCGGAGAGCAGATTTTAGATCTTGGATTTCTCTGCGTTGATCTTTCACAAGTAATTTCAGTGTGGTGTTGTCACTGCTGAACTGCTGTTGAAATACAGTTATTAATCTTCACTAAGCTGTGTGTGTGTTTTGCCTATCAATTGATAACATAACCTGTCACCAAACTGACTTTAACTCCTTAACTGCAACATTCGACTATATTCGACTATAGTCGAATATACAAAATATTGCTTAGCTGCGACTTTCAACTTTAGTTGAACACCAAATTAAAGGACTCTGTAAACACTATGTATGTGGTTTTCTCGCTTAAAATTAATCAAAAATAAACTATTTACAAAAAACAGGTTCCCCCCCCCCCCACACTTTCTTGGCATAGTTAAAATTTTTTATCCCTCAGCGAAAGAGTTAAGCATGTTTGTGATGTTGAGTGTGATGAGATAAAGTGAATGATCTTGTGTACGAAAATTGAATGTTGTGATCACATAATTATCTTTCTGTCAGCTTCGAACCTGACATGCTACCACTTGACTAAAATTTATTTAGGTTATAGGTGATGCTAACGTTTCTTCATTTCAATGAAAAAAAATTTTTTTGTTTTATAAGTAGGTTATAACAGCAGGTCTACTGCTGGTATTGTCTATAAATGTAATGCTCTTTCATTATCAATTCTGAAAATGTGCTAGACTGCATCTCATGTGCCATTACTGTAGTGTAAGTTAGCCAACTAAGGGTTTTAAAAAATGAGCTTTAAGCACATTCTTTGTGGTAGTTTTGTCAAAGAAATAGTGGGCACTATTTTTTTACAATGCGTTCTAGACCCCTAATTTTACGAACATTCACCGTTTCTCTCATCACGTTTATGAAATTGCTGCCTTTGTAAAATTGATAGCTGCTTTCCCCCCCCCCTCTCTCCCCCCCAACACCAAATTTTAAAATTGCATTTTTTCTGCAAAGTGCCTTTAGTTGGGCCGCCATTTTCGTAACATTTTACAGGAAATTAATTGATGGTATAATAGAAACGTAAATTGATGTCAGGAGCCAGACGTCTTCCGATCAAAAGCGCACTGTTAAACAGTAGACATGACTGACAGATGTCCCAAAAAAATAGAAAACCTAGCTTCTGAGTGTCTTCTTGCAAGCGAATAGGCTGACTTCCGTAGTGTTTAACGGAATAATAAGGCAAGTGATAGTTGAAATATAAATTTATATCAATATGCAGACATCTTCCGACTAAAAACATACTTCTGAATGGTGAATATGACCAACCCTTGTCTAAAAAAATAAGAGAGATAGAAGAAACCGAGCTCCAGAGTGCCTTGTTGCACATGCAAAGTCCCTTTTTAAATTTTTATACAGAAAACCAAATTATATATTTATTTACACCGATATAGAAAAAATTATGCCTGGAATTAGTAGCTACAATCTCCCGTTGTCACCAAAACAAATTTGAGCGCACTGGTGCACATCTACTAGGCATGCACAATGCCCATGTAAATTGTTCACCTGAGTAAGGAAAAGCAGATGTATTTATTCATTATACTGTTATGTATAACTTCAATATTAATTTAAAAATTACGTCAACACAATCCCTTGATATTTGATACTAAGTTAATTGATAAAAAAAAAAGTATGAATGATTGTACGTGAACGTGTGTAGAAGTAGCATGCAGGGCAGACAGATAGTGAAACTGTATGGCCGTTCACAAGATGGAGGATAGGTAGTGGCTCTAACATATACCAACGTTCAACCAGCCAAAAACACCACTTTATGACAAATTTTTCTTCACGTGGCTGATAGGTAACACGATCGTGCTCTCATGTGATGTGAAATGCACATTTTACGACACGCAATAATGCACTGTTCAAGCAAATTATACGTCAGGTTAATTATTTTAAGTACTTACAGTTTTAATTCAGTAAAGAAAAAATAATTTCACACTATTATTGATGGGTATCGTGTAAGAACGTAAATGCAGTAGGCACGAGGCAAGAGGGATACAAGACTTGGAGACATGGAGATATAGCCTAGAAGAAGGCAGTACTATAGTTAAATGAGCATATGCGCATGTTCCGGAACAATGCTTCTGTATTATGGCCTCCATTTAGATTCTAATATGTGGTAGTGGCGGAGGATGTAGGCCGGCTAGCTTGGTGCGGGTGGCACCGTCGCGCAGCTTTTTAAAATTGTTACTGCCTCATTATTAACATATTTTCACAATTTTTGTTTTATTTTTAATATTGTGACTTGCCAAGTAATAACTGCGACTCTACAACTTACATTTTAGCACCGTGAATTAGATAATATATATTTTTTAATCATTGTCAATGTAATTCCTTACGATTTTATTCTCATACAATTTTGTTATTTTTTTAGGGATCCTGAAAGAGTATTAGTAAAATTGCTACGTTCGTTATATCCAGGAAAATCGGGGTTTTAGTCAGTATAAATTATAATTTCTTCATTTACATTTTAACATAAGAAATAAAGATTTACATAAATATTGCAGTTAGGGTATATGCTTTACTGGGTGTAATGTTTATTAGGGCTAAGTAGGCCTACCTTATAAGTAGGATTTTTAAAATTTTCAATCTGCAACTTTTTAATGATAAAATGTAGGTAAATGTAACAAAATGTTAAGTTCACTTTAAAATGGCCCAGTGATATACATCCCCATACAAAATTCTTTTAATGAAATTATTTGAAAATGGAAGAAATGAGGTTATGTTTTCTTAATTATGTTTGTTGAATGTTATTTTTCTGTTTTGTTCCGTTTAGGTTTTGTGTCTTAATTTTTTTTAAATAGCTCTGATTTTTCATTAATTATACGGAATGAAATATCAATGTGAAGGAAAGAATCCCTTACATAACCTATTACTTAAACACGAAACCAGTACTTAAGTCACCAAGAGAGCAAACTTGATAAAGTACTGCTTAAATGTATGGATAAGCAATGCTTATTTGGTTATGAATACTCGAAAAAAAAAAACTTAATTGTGACTGTGACCATGGACTGAAAACCATACTTAAGCATGAAAATAAGAAGTACTTGTTTCAAGTATTGCTTATATCACCACTGTAAATTCCACCCTAAATGTTGTAAATTGAATAATTTGAATTGTTTACAGCATGCAATTTTGTTTTCCAGTTTGATTTAGGTCAGTATGCAGCAAGTAATGTCAACAATATTAACAAAATAAAGAAACATAATGTAATGTAATACATATATGTAGTACTAATATATATGTGTGTGTATGTGTGTGTGTTAAATGTGATTTTTTGGTGTGGAATTTTTTTTTTGTAAACTGTAACTTGTATTTCCCTTTGGCAGTTGCAACTTACTATATTTACCTTAAAATATGGTGTGTTTTGTTGATAGGTTTTGTGTGTAGAGTGTGATGCTACAGTTAATTCTCAACGAATGTATGGTAGTTCTTGCAGTGCATGAATAGTAGATATTATATTGTGTATATTAAAAATTTATTTTTTTATTGTAAGTATTTAAAATTAATGATACTGTATATGTGTAAACTTTATTGCTTAGGGAATTGTTCTTTTCACATAAAATAATAATTTAACTTTAAAAATCAGTTTCACAGTATAATACACACACTAGCAGTTTTAAGAAGATGAATAAATGAATCAGCCATTAATTTTGATTTGTTGTTTTGCAAAATGACAAAATAAGCAAACTATGGAAATTTAATGCAGTGTACAATTGGATGGTGTTATGCATCAACTGACTATGCGCCAATTGTTACTTATGTATCCAATATTTTTCATCTTTGATACAGTCTTAAAAAATTATTGCAGTTATAATCATGCTGTTATAAGTATTGGCTTTATAGGACTCAAAATACTTTTTGTAAGACTGAATGATGAACTTACCATTTGGTGCACAATCAGTTGATGCATAACACCATTCAAATAACGAAACGCAATGATCATGATTTTGTGTGTGTGCACATGTGTCCATGTGTGAGCTTGCACGTGCATGGATGTGTGCATGCAGTTTGGTTTGTAACAGTGTTGATGTGATCTACATTAGAATTAAAAGAAACAGTGTTATTATTGGGTACTGTCTTCTTGGACTATTATGAGTTTCTGACCACATCTTACACTGAACAAAGCACACTTTTGAGCAAGCTTTGAAACATCAACTGAGGTTTAGAATGGTATGTTTGAATTGCAGTCCATGTATTAAAGTGACATGTTTAGTGTTGTCCACTATAAGATTGTACAGTATGTCAATATTTACATGTTGAGTTTTGCATGAAGCACATAAAAAATAAGTTATCTGTTTTGATTGTAGCTATAAGTTAAGTGCACTAACTACATTGATGATGACTGAACATACATGCATAAATTGTAGGTAATTTTTATTTACAGTGTCATTCACCAAGATGTACTCTAATCTTATAGGTCATTCGGAATAAAGTGAGCATTAAAGATTTAACCTTTGAAAAAAAAATCACTTGCCGTTTAGTCAACATTAACAATACATGGTTACATTATTGTTTGTATGGTTGGTAACGAATCACTGTATGTAGTTCCGTGTATTTTCTTATTTGAATACAGCATTAGTGAAAGAACATGAGATGTAATCGCGACATCTCTGTATACCATATGCTTTAAATATTTATTTACGTTCTTATTGACATACTTACTGACTGTGTAATTTTACTTGATTAGCACCATCACAAAGTGATGCAACCACCCGCTGAATTCAAAACAGCCGTTGACACACTGCCGCTAACACTCGCTCCACAGACTGAGTTCAAAATTCCTCCGACAGGTGGTATCAGAGTTAGGTTTTGCCGCTTCGGCTTCGTTTCGCTCGCTTGAAAGCGAGTTGAGTCAAGAATGTACTTGTCCGTTGTGTAATAAATATGGGTTTCTGATGAACACATTCATAAACAGTTACTTCTAATACTTTTGAATATCATTGCTAATCTGTTATATTATACGATCGCCATCCTGAGTATGTGGAAATAGAAATAACATTTTATTTTCTGTTCCACACGTGAAGAAAATACGTTTTATATTGTTTTTGTAAATTGCGTCGTCGTCGTTCATGGCAGTATGCTGGACGGAACTTGAATTCCTGAATTGCGTGTGTCGTGTGTGTTTATAATGGCAGTTTTTAATTACAAATTAAAATACTATGTATGCATTTACGAGATAAGTAACGGCAACAGTGTGCCATAAAACGTTAACTCGCAGGTATTTATATCTAATATTACTATTGAGTATAGCATATATACAGCGCCTGTTCATTTAATGAGTAGATGTTGCAGTTAACATTTATCAGAGCAGTGTAATGTAAATGTAAACATTGTACGAACCTATGTAAATAAAAGCATGTGGCAATATTTATGTTTACATGCAGCGGAAAGATATAAATTGGCGGAAAATAGAAAAAAATCTGGTCTTTTTTGAGTGTTCACTTTATCCTGAATCATCTATACCTAAGTTCTTCCCCTAACAATTTTCTATCAACTCTCTTGAAAGACACCCTCTGTTAGTTATTGTCATAGAATATTTAACACATGAGAAACCAAGAGGCTGTGCTGTGTTAGGATGGAGAGGGGCAACAATCACATCAGATTCCTGTTCTGGCCAATTACTGTAGTTATAAATGCACAGATAAGGTAAACTTGGCATCAAACTTTTTACAGGTTTTTTATGTATTAAAAAAGAAATATGTTAAATAAAATTTTAAAATATAGGGAAGAAATGATGATGGAGTAGTAGATCAGTACTGTATATACTACTGTAGTTTATAGTCACCTTATTTTCATGCATTAGTATAACATTGTGCATTGGCGAGAGTGTAAACTTTACTCTAGGCCCAGGCCAAGAGCCAGTGTGTGTGCATCAGCTGTGCAACGGACTCCCGAACTTAACTTTCTTGTTCATGAGCAGTCTCCAAGTACTAACATGTTGTGGGCCACATACAAGTTGTGTGTGAAAGTATCTCTTTAGTGACTAGCTGCTATTACTTGGTTTGGGGTGATCACATGATGCAGCAGCTGACAACCTGCTGTGCCACTAGAAGCTGCAGTGGTTTAGTATAACTTGCGTGGCAATGCTGCGATGGCCATGTTGAATGGTCAAAAAGAGTTTTCTGTTCAGTTCGATATGATAAAACATATTTTTAGGGTACCATTGTAAAGAACATATGCTAACCTGCTTAAGTAACTATATTTAAATTATAGTAATGCAACAAGTTACTTCCTGTTAAATGGGTTTAAACACAATTTCAATGCAAAGTTTACTTATTTAAAACAAGTCTAAATTGGCTCAGGTAGGTTTTATCAAGAACACGGCTATAGCAAGGATCGAGCCTAAATCTGTAACATCTTGTTATAATGTGACTGCTTTATTTATGAAATGGCATTAGCTAATGTACTTAAACGCAGGAAATTTCAAGATGTTGATGCAAGTTTAATTTTTGTTCACCCCAATATAAACTGGTGTAAATTTGATTAGTTAAGCTATTGCCAGTTATAACAACAGGTAAATAATCACTAAGTGTACAGTTCTAAAGCTCTTATGTAAATGTTGTATTTTTTAATATTTTGTGTTGTATTCTTGGTGAAGGAGATAACCAAAATAATATCAGGCATGTGTTTGAGGTATCCTGAATATTATTTACCTATAAAGATAAGTCTTCACTACTACAGTAGTAGAAATCTAGACCTTTTCCCTCATCTTAAAATAAAAATGTCGTTGGAATCATGTGCTTTAAATGATTTTTCAGCTAACCAGTTGTAATAGTCATGCATTTGTGGACATGTGTTACCCTTGTTTTGTGATTGTATCAGCACCCAAATTTTGGCTAGAGTGTACTTTGTTGGACCATTTCAACAAATGTTGCAAGCTATGAAGTAATAACTTAACAGTCTAACTTTGCAAGTTTGTTGTCCTAGTTATATATGTTTAGAAATTTTAAATTTAGTAGCATCAGAACTAGTTTTAATTATGTTGTAGGAAAGTTATTAAATTATTAAAGTAAAACCCTGTGGTATAATTCCTGCACATTACACTGTTATTTATTGGCCCCATTAAGGCACCTAGCCTTGTAAACAGCATTGCAGCATGCTAGCGCAACTCTTTTTTTCTGTGAAACTTCTAAACATGTATCTAATGTGTTGATTTATGAAAAGAACACACACTTCAAACGATGGTGGAATGGTGTTTCAAAACATTACGTTTATTAGAAATATCATTTCCGAGCCCCTAAAAATGGCTAAGAACAACTTTTCCCATCTATTATAACTAAACAGCTTCTTCCGGGATTTGTGTGAAACTACAATAGAAAAGTGTATTGGACTTTACTGAAAACTTTTTATCAATAACAAGATGGTGTCACTATTGAAAGTGTCAGTCAGGCAAGTGTTCTGCGATACCACTGCACGCCGTTTCAGTGTCTTGTGGTAGAGGGGATACCGCACCAGATGAACCGGCCAATATTGCCCTTGGTGCCGTGTCTCACTCACACAAACACATGGCCACTAGGTGGGTGCCTTCCGTGCTGTATAATGCTTTTATTTTCTGCCTATAACAAAACTAGTATTTCTCATTTCTTGCATATAACTTCATTGTCCAGCTGGTGACCATAATTCCAAAACTATTTTTTTTTCTACATTTAAATTTCAAACACAGGTTGTGGCTGTAAATTTCAGTGATGTTTTGTAATGATGGTGTTGAATTTACGAGTACACGTCATTTGCCCTAGAGGCAGTTGCTTTGAAGCGTAGAGTTAACATCTTTAGGGTAAATGCTTGATGAAGACAAAAAATTTTAGTGCAAATCCTTTAGGAAAATGACCTACGGTGAATGCCTGTTGTGGATTCAAGTGATTTTTCTAGAGAAGACAGACTCTAAGAGCAAATAACTTTATGGCAAATGATGGTGCGGGAAGTACTAATAGGACAAATGAAGGTAGAAATGATTTACTGTTTTACCATTTCTTATCTAAGACAAACATTTACCTTACATTTATCATATAAATCATATAGAAAAATGTAACTTTATGTAACCCAAACAAACCTAACCTAAACTAACCTAACCTAAGCTTACCTAAGCTAATTTAACCTAATTCTATAGAAGAGAAACTTATAGTAGGGCAAATAATAGCTCAGAAAATACTTTTAAGTAAAACAATTTCAGGGTGAATGATTGCAGAAAATGTTTTAGGGCAAACAATTTTCAGTCAAATACTTTTAGGCTAAATGCCTGTGTGAGGAAATTTTTGTAGGACAATTGCCTTTAGGATAAATATCTTTAGGGCAAAACGTTGAAGGTAAATGCTGTATTGGGTGTGTTATGTGGAAAAAATTCTATTAATGCAAGCACCGTTAGGGAAATCAACATGCTCCCCGAATTTACATTGTGTTAGGGGCTCTGGTGATATTGTATTCAGAATCTTTCCTCTCCCATCACTGCATTCTTGGTTCCATTACCAGTGTGGTCACTTCTGATTTCCATGTGTGGGAAACATGATATAAATTTCCGTTGGGATGCAGTATTTCTCGGGATACTCCTATTTCTTTAGCCTTGCGTTCGGTTGTTACTCTATCCTGTCAACCATTCAAGACTGCTCTTTTAAGTGATGGCCAAAATATCTCCATTTAACTTGTGACTTATTGTAATTTTATATGTATGTATGACGATGTTTTTGAAATCACTTGCTTAACCATTTACTCAGACTGCAGGCAGACTGTAGCCTGCATGAAATTCTGAAATACGAAGCAATTTTTGTCTGCTGTCTATCTACTGATTTAAAATAATTTATCCATTTTTACTAATTTTTCCTGAATGTACTCTTTGATACAAATGTGAATAGACCTGAATTTTTCTCTATTTGTAAGAATGAAGAGTGTATTTACAGGTATATTACAAATATAAAAATGTCAAAAAGTTTCTGGACATTTAATTGCAAATAAGAACATTTGTTTCATTACCATTATCTCATTTTGCAAGTAGAATTAATATTACAATGCTTTATGCGTAGAGAAACTTTCTTTTGCACGTGAAAAGTGATATGTATTTGGTTTCTCGTTTTATCCCTCGGAGGAAAGGATACCACTTTGTATAAACAAAGTTTTTGTATTAACAATGTTTCAAATTAACATTTTCTAGCAAAATATTATAACCACTCCTCGCAAACACCATGCCTATCTAACATGATATTACTGGATTTCTTAAAGGCTGGGGATGTTTCCCTCTGTGCCTTCACTGATGTTGCCCAGTTTCTCATCAGTACCTGGCCTGCACTTTCCTCGGCGTTGATATCATCACACTCTCCACCACCTGACACAATCTGCGGCTCACATGCTAATCCCGATCTGCCACCAGTCCACGTGCTCGCTCAGAGACCCAATGGTCGTAGCAGCAAATAACCGGAATGGCCCGTAAAATACTAGCAATAGTCTCTTCTTCATACTGTTAGTTGACTATTTAATTTTAACAAAGTAATTTAAAGTACCTACTGTATAAAATTTCATTTCATTACATAATAATAAAGTTCAGTAATAAATTGTATGTAAAAACCATATTCTTAATAAAACCCGTTGGTTTCTCTGCTAGGCTAATACTTTTCTTCACATTAAATAAATAAAATTTGATGCAACACTAAGGCTGCACAAAAGTGCTACTGTATACCATTTTAAACAGTTGCAGATAGTGTCAATAATTGTAGCTATGATCCAGTCTAGTGTGTAAGTTACATTATCAGTTGCAATAAATGTTGGTGGATGTCTATACTTGTGCAGGTTTGTATCTGATCTTCGTGGCGGCTTGTAATAATGATATAAGTAGCAATGTGGTGTTGGTCAGGTGTCGTGTCTACAAGTGGCATGAGAGGTGACGTGAAGTGTGTGCTGATTGTTGTTGCCTGTGCATTGTACCTGCCTTGTGAATGGTTCTCTGTTTGGTGTTGGTCCATGCAGGCTCTCAGCCCGGTTCATCAAAGGTTGATAGAGGAGGATACTGCATCCAGGAATGAGCCATAGCCTCCACGGTATTTCACTCTGCTCGTTTGTTTGTTTTTTGTTTGTCTCTGTGCGTGTCTTGTGTTTTCATCTGTTTGTGCACGTCCATACCATGATGTTTGCCAACTGTAAGCATATTTTTGTTTTGCTCTACTGAGAATTTTGTTTTGTTTGGTTCATAGAAATACTGAATTGTGACTGTGTACAGTTATCACAAAGTAAGTTCACAGAAATTTCTGTACTTTGATACTGTTTGGAGAAGGTTAAACAGTATCAAAATAGTAATTAAAATGTTAAAACATTTTAAGTGTTAAATATTCTGTTTCAAGCAGTATGCACCCACATTACAGAACTTTTAACATTTATTACTTTATTGTTGGTACCTTACACTTCTACTTTACCACTTCGAATGCTCCAAATTTTCTATTGCTCACTATTCAATGTACAATAAACTCTCGATTACTCTTACGTGGAGTATGTATTCAGTTTAATGATTTACTGCAGCACCGTTCTTGATTTTACACGTTCCAGTTTTCAGAGACATCAACTTTACGAAGTCCTCTTTAAGAGAGCCTTGTTTTTACTAAGTAATTTAATTTTGTGACTTTTAATTTTAGAGTGAGAACATTTTTTTCTGTATAAAATATGCAAGTTACGTAGTGTGAATTAGTAAAACTGTTTATTCGTGACGTTTCACCCCTCAATTAATATGGATAATTGTGGGAAATTTCTGTACCCATTTTTAGTTTTATGCATCACTTTTACTTTTCTTGACCCCTTACTGTCACTTTGTACAGTTTTCTATCACAGTTTTGTTCATCACACATCATTCCACCATTAAACACACTACATACGTAGAAACTCTTTTAAAGTAGTTAGTGAATGATGCAAACTCACAGTTCAGTTCAGCAATATGACAGTATACACAAAATTTCATATGAATATCACCACACATTAAAATTACTGACATTTTACAGACTTGTGATACAGCAATGTTTTGTTTTACAGAAGTGCGGTATGTATGGAATATTAAGTTCAGACTGCATTTCTCAGAGAATCGTATTCTGCATGTTATGCTGTGAAGCAGTCACGTGATCACTGTTTGCCTGTTGAATGCATGCTGGAGGAGCCATCGTGAGAGTGATATCCGAAAAAAGGAAAAAGTGAACACTTTCCAACCACTACGTGTTTGCTTTTACTTGTAAATTTTGCAATTTTTGTATATTGTTGGCAACAACATGGTGATTAGACCAGTGTTTCCTAATCTGACCAGTTCCACACACCAGTTTCTTATTCACGACTCTAGGCTCCGCATAAATTGCAGTATTGGAATACTGTATTCTTTGCTGTACAAGCACCACAGTTGAACTTTTAGCATATACTTAGGCCACAATCAGTCCAGAAAATTAAGAATATAAATATATTTGCTGGACTGGTTGCGATCCATATATTGGTTAAAACTTCAACTGTGGTGCTTGTACTATAGCGCAAGATAAAAACTAGAATTCATGCTGTAATAGCAATTTTTACGTTTTTCTTCTCAGAATTTCATTAAAGCAAAAAATAAAATAATCCAATAATTCAAATTATGCAGAGCCTTAATAAAAATTACTGTTTCTTATAGGGAGATTCAGTTTTTCAAAATTACACAGTTGCCATCAGCATGTGTTAAGCAAGAACTGTGCTAGAAGAGATTAGGAATCTCTGATACTGTAGCTGTTTAGTCTTGTTTGCTGCTTCTGTAGTTAGTAATTAATTACTGGTATTTATAGAGGGAGTAAGTAAGGGTTGTTATAGTAATTTTGTTCCCCACCCTCATTAGAGTGAGCTTATCAATCTTGTACCACCGCAGTTACATCCTCAACCTAGTCACATACCCCTGAGGTTCAAACCAGCCCCCGGGCTGAACACTCATCATCAGTCTCAAGTAAACCTGAATCTGCACTTGCTGGAACATAAATAATGTTGCAGATTTGTGATCATATTTTTTTATAATGTGACAGTTTTCAGCAGTTTAATTTTTAGTATGTGGTTACGTCAATGTTAATGAGACAGGCAGTGTATTGTGGGGACTGAACTGTTCTGACATCTCGCTGATCAAGGTGGGACCTAGGTTGCCAGGAACCTAACAACTTGAGGGTGCCTGTGTTATTTCACTCAACCCTGTTCCATTCTCTGGTGCTAGAACCATTTACGTATCAAATCACAGTACAAACACTGGAGCTATATATGCAACATTTTGATGATGACTTCCCTTCAGGGGAAAGGCACCCACTAAGAAAGGAGTTTTTGAAATTTGACCCTTAAACAAGTGTGGAAGGACGTGAATTTGTTTTTAGTAAATCTATCTGAAGAATGATTCTTGTTTAATGACATTAAAAGGAATTTTATTTTTTTTTTAAATTGAACACTTAAGAGGTGCAATTATCACACGTGGGCTAAGTTGCAGATAGACACCAACTCTTATAGGTGAGGTCAACCTCAAAGTTTTCACGTCACTATTGAATTTGCTTTGCCAGTTGAGTGAGAGTAGTTATACTCATTTAGTTGCTTTTACTGTATGGTTTAAGCTTTGTACCAGTGCATGTTCTGTAAGACTAGGCAGGTTTGAGCATCTGATAGTGTGTGGCAAAGTTTTGTACCTTTGTGTTTGTTTCTTTTGGCCCTGGTGATAAGACTTATCTGCCAAACTTATATACAGATATTTTGTGTGTTTGTTTTCAGATAACTTAGGTATTTCACAATCTTTACCTTGTAACGTGCAGGTACACACAAATGTGTGCATGTGAAAGAGAGAAATATATTGAGTGCACACGTGCGCACACTTGATGTCTCGAGTGGACAACTTTATCTGTCAACTGAAATTGTGGAATTTTTCCATTTGCCAATAAGGCTGCTCCATAGGAAAAATATCATTATTTTAAATCCGCACTGTACTTCTGATATTTTAATTTATTTCTTCTAATTTTTGCCAAAGATCAATCCAGTAACTACTTAAGCAGTGGGCCCACCCAAGTAAAATTATTCTGAGGGGTATGTGAGAGTTATCTCTTTGTATAATTTTCTCTCTTAAATTAAGCGCAGTAATTGTATTTTTAGTTTGTACCAAGTTAAATATCCTGGGATGTACATTAAATAAATCAGTCCCAGATATTTTCACTTAAACATGAAACTAAAAATTTTGCGGTTTTCCATTCTTTCCTTTATCAAAAAGTAATGCGTGTAAATTAAATGTTTTGCTGAAAATGTAGAGGCTACTGGGCATTTACAGAAGTGTTTTACCTCACCCTAGCAAGTGTTTCTAAAGTTTAAAATGTTTTAACGTGGAGTGACGTAATCTTATTCGCACAGTTATTTTAGAACTACTTAAACATAAGCCCAAGCCCGTAGTAATTTTAAATATTTCATGAAGTTGTATAAGACAGGGTGACTTGGAGAAACAACATTGTTTATCTTTTGTCTGTTTCAAATGTGATTTCATGAGGAATCTTTTGAAAATTTATGGCCCATACATAAACGTCTTTACTAAGGTCTGCTCTGGATAAGGAAAATATTAAATTTAATGTTCCAAATCACCTTACAGGTCTCAAGTAGTTCCCATTTTAGCTACCTCATGGTATCTTTATTCACTGTGAATAAACTGTTGTTTTACTCCTGTAGGTGAGACAGTGTTTACTATGGGTAAGTACAGAAAACAATTACACTTGAATTTTGACAAGGCATTACACATTATTGGATGGAAAAAATTTTTATTGGATGAAAAGGACACCAGTTTGGCTGTGTTCTGTACAAACATAACGTAATCACTCTGTTTCTGCTGCACATCAATAAGGATTAATGATACCACCTAGCCACATTGCTGGACGTAGTGTAGAATGTGAGGTAAAACCTGGTTTATTACAATGCCAATACTGGCCTAACTGTTTTTTTTTGTATGTTAGATAATAAAAAAGGTTGTATTTTCAGACTCAGTTGAAGATGTTAAATTTTCTGCATAAAAATTTCAGAGTTATGTTTAGCACACATTGTAATTAGCCTACATATTTATTGCTTGGTCATACAATTATAATTCTGCTTTTACGACAGAAGTAAAGTGGTAGCCTGTGGAACACTGTATGACACTACAATATGTAGATATAGTAATAAAAACACTAAAAAAGTTGTTAAGAAGGTGTAAGTTGTTTATGAGAAGGAATATTTATAATGTGTAACATTGAAAAACAGTTCCTTGGAAGTTTATTTTAAAAATTATTTTAAAACATTAAGTCATTTAGACTTTATTTTTGACAAAATAAAAGATGTATTTCTGTTATGGATTCTTCAGGTACAAAAGTTATGAGAAAACTTTCTTAGAGTTTATTAATCACAAGAACTTCAATGCATGTACATACAGCATGAAAATAAGTATGGTACTGTATATTCTAGTTTTCTGCAATTTAGGAGAAACAACCAATTTTGTGGTATGTTCTGATATATACTATGTTACAGTCACAATTTGCTCTGCAAAAGTAAAGGTCCATTATATTTGCTTACAGCATTGACACAAGAAACATTCATGTTTGGTTAGTGTTTAGTGGTTTGACATTTTAGACAACTGCATAAAGATTTTCACTCTCTAAAAATCTTGAGTTGTAATGAAGAACTTCGTCAAAGAAATTAAATTTAGAATATTGTGAAAAAATAATTGTTCTGTAAAATTTTCTTTTTGCATAGCCTGCAGAGTTGCAGTGCAAAATTCAGACTTCTATTTGTATACAGTACAGTATAACAAAAAATAGTATGCCGTACCATTATTTGAGAGAATCCAATGTCATTCATTGTCCGTTTTGTAAATTTCCCAGCTACATATTACCTAATACAGTTAACATTTTCATGTGACATGCTAGGCAGACCAGTGATTTTCTTTTTGCATATATGCAACCATCTGTTCTGAACTTTGTAACTACTTGTATTGACTATGTAGGTCTTTGTTGAACTGACTGTGGAATTCCTAGTTGTACTTGGAACAATAAATAGATCCTCTCTTTGTAAGCTAAAGCATACAAAACTTCTCATGTGGCTTCACAATTTTCTTGTAGACTATAAAAATAGCACTGTTGTAGGTTTTGAATCAAATCGATAGATAGGCAATTCAAACTGTGAACATTCTGCAATTCATTATGTGTGATTCTGACATTTACTGTTACCTAGAAATATAAATTTCGAATCAAGTTCTATCTTTTAAATACCTGCTTTATTAACTATATTTAATTATATTTTTTGCTTAGATAGATTTGTTGCTTAGTTTATGTGCCTATCTGAAAAATCATTGCACATATTTTTGTTCAGCAGCATACTAAATGACAATATATGCAAATTTTGTCATGGTAAAAGTGTTACACATTCGTTGGAAGAGTCATGTGATATTTAACTTTGTTGTTGCAGAATCTATGGAGCGTCCATAGCCAACTAGTGGATGCCAACTTGTCTGGCTTGCAATCTTAAGGAAAGGTTACGTGACATGCTAGACATTGGACTGAGATGTGCCGAGATATAAGTAATTGAAATGTGTCCTTGGCTGTGACTGGCCAGAGCTGTATGTTGATGCTGTGTGGACTGCTGAGAGCCATTGTCTAGACTGCAGCCATTTTCAACATTGGTTTTGCCACATTAAGCTTTTCCATCAACTTTGAGTTCGACGTTGAAATTTTTTGGTGTATGGAAGTAGTGCTGTGTAGACTTATTTTGTGGGACTAAAAATTTCCTCCGGTTTCTTTCAAAATATCTTGTACTTGCCTTCAGTTTTTTCAAGCACTTGTTAATAGTTATTTAGGCTGTGTAAATCATAAGTTATTTTTTTCATTCAGAAAAATATATATACATATTGTATAAACTGGTGGATTCAATATTTTTGTACGGATACTAATGAAATAGCAATAATTTTAACTATAGTAACATTATTATGTTTAATGAGGTTAAGCAGGGGGTTGGTTTTGGAGTGTACTGTATACCGTAGTTGAAACAACATTATTTTCTTTCAGCTGACAGTGAAATATAATAATCATAATAGCAGCTCCTTGCTTTTTGCAGAACTGTAACTGAAGTGTCAAAATGAAATCGATGTATAGTAAATTTTTCATGAGTGATACAGGTATGGTAGTAAATATTATTTTATGGTGTTTTAGAGAATAATTTCAGGACTTGGTTTCACACTGAAACTTTGATTCGTTTTAAAAGTAATTTTATTGGCTCAAAGTATGAAATGTTAATTATATTACATTTAAATTGAAAATTTAGTAATGAAGGTAGGCCGTAGGTATTTTTCAAAAAAATTTTAAGAGATTAAAAAAAATATTTTGTCAATTTGGGAATTTTGATGCCGGCTTGTGCAAATTCTTGACAATTTTACTTTGTTTACTGTTCTGTGGCCATGGTGTTAACAAAAAAAATTGAAAACTTCTAGGTATATTTAAGAAACTGTTGTGTTTAACAATAATAAAACTAAATATTGGCTCTTTAAGAAGTATTGTGAAGTCAGTGTATTTGAATATTATTGTTATATTCTATTCCACATGTGCACATTTATGACAGGTGCTGACAGTTCCCTGTGGGCTGTTGTAGGTACTTGTACAGTTAATTGATAGTCAGCATATTTTTGTTCTTGAAATGTTACACATTTTAAATAATTAATTTTTTTAGTTTCCGGATTGTTTTTATATTTTGGTTTATTTTACGGTTCTGTTGATATACATTAATTTGTGGCTGTGTATTTCGCTAATGGCTGTAGAGATATTTTGCCAAAGCCATGTAAACCTGTACTTGAAATTACGTTTTGTAATTACAATACACAAAATCTGCACAAGCGTTACTATTTTCTAATATGCTTGCAAAACATAATTTTTATGTTAAAATTGCTCTTTTATTATTTTAAAAAATATTTGTATTACATTACAAAGTAAAGAACACTATGAAAATAAAGTATTATTTCAGTTAAATAAATCACATCATTTTACCATGTATTATGCTGTAAAATGCTAATAGCTGCCATAAACTTTAAGTAGTTTGCTGACTGTGATAACGTGTTTGATATTGTAAGTTTTACTTGTTTAATTCTGAATGTTGGTAATGCCTTAAGTATGGAGTCACAATGTAGTGGTAGTTTCTCCAGTATAAATCTTTAACTCCATACATCATCAGGTAAGGGCTTTTTGTTTGTTTTAATGCTATTCTGTGGCCTTAGCAGAAAAAGATTGATTGCTGTATAATTTAGTATCTGAATTCTTTTTATAATGTTTGTATTGCGACAAATCGTTCAGATTGACTATACACCTATATTTTATACATAATAAAACTGTGATACCAGATTAGTGTTTAATTCATTTTCAAAGTGCTGTCTTACTGTTCGTTATATAACAAAATTTAAATTTATTACTCTCGAGTCCAGCGCTTTTTCCGTCACTATGTTATCATGTACAATAATTTTTTTTTCTCAGATTTAATTTATTGGTGAATTCTAAACTGTTTTAGTGAAAGAGTTGTAAACACAGGCAATAAAAAACAAAATTGGTGAGATTCAAAACACAATAAGCATAGTTACCTCCTCCCCCATCTTTTCACCCTTTATTTTCATGTTTAAAAAAATTTTGTGAACTATCCTGGGGAAAATATTTTTAGATTTGTCAAATGTATACATAATGCTAGTGATAATCTTTCATCTTCTATGCATTGTCATATACGATTCATCAAATTGTGTTGAAACTTGGATGAGTTTTATGCAATCTGGGTTGGGATCCATCAAAAACCCAAACAACCGGGCCAGTTATATCATTATTAATAGAATTAGGGACGGGGGAAGGGGGGGGGGCAAGGTGGTCAAATGGTCATACCATTTGCCTCTCACCAAAACTATCTAGTCTCAATTCCCGGCGGGGTTAGTCCCCAAATTTTTACACGTGGGAATCGTGCCAGACGATGCTGTTGGTTGGCAGATTTTCTTGGGAATCTCCTGTTTCCCTTGCCCCTTTATTTCAGCGCTTTTCTATATTCACCTCCTGTCACCCCTCACCAGCGCTAAAGACCTCGATGTTAAGCGCTGACCGAAATTATTCACTCGCTTAATAGGATTGGGACTGCAAACTTCCAAAAACACCAGCCAGTTTCGCAAAACCACTATATTGAACATAAACAAGCCTCATAGGCGAACTTTATACTCATATTACATTTGTAACCCGACATAATCAATTGTACAAACAACCAAACTGTGAATTAAACCGTATGAGGGTATGGGGTGGGTGAAGGGCCTAGAAAGGTACCATTTGGCAATACTCTCAAGCAGGAATGAACAGTAGTTCAAACAAACCCTTCGAAGGTAACATGAACCTAACATATTCTGTATTCAGGATAAAGTTGGACTATTTTGACAGTTCTAAGGTTGTGCATAAGTGTTCTGTCACATAAATAGATCTTGCATGTATTCATACACCACCATGTGATTTTACCAGCTGTCAAGTTTTGTTTACAGTCATTACTTATCAACAGAGACTTGTGAAGCAAAGTGACATGTGTATGTCAATTTTTACACATAGGTCTATCAGTTTTAAAGTGAAATGAGAAATCGGTTTTTTGACATGTTTGCTGGATACATGTTGTTTAAATCGTTATTAAATTATTATATTCATGCTTACAGAAAATGTTAGGTCAAAATACATGAAACCTCTAATTGGCAACATTATTTTACTATAAATTTCTAAACGAAAGATCATGAAAAGAATGAAAATAATAATTTTGCCTTAAACATGCCGAAGCCAGTAGGTTTTTAATAAATACACACAAAATAAACTTTTTTTGAATAAATATACTGGACCCTAAAATCACTATAGACGACATGTTTCACAAGTTTATACAACAAAATAATTAGGTAAACTTTACTTACTGTAGAAACTATTCCACCCAACGCCCAAAATCTCTGCAGTCTTTTCGGCTACCGAGCACGATTCCATTTCGCCACTCAGTATATTCTCGCAGATATTTTGTGAAACACAGAGACTGTCCTAGTGACGCTGCCTATTCGTTGGTTGCACAGTTAATTTTAATTGTTTTTTGCTTTTCAGTAGCTACAGCCACATGATGTACAGGAACAATCAGAACAACGACAGCACACAATAAATAAGTAGTAACAGAAGTGACAAGACGTGATTTTTATTGTACTAGTTTTCTCTTTGAGTCGTCCACAGAGCACTAACTCCTACGGAAAGAGAGGAAACTTAAGCTTGTAACTGATGTCGCTTATTTTGACCTTGCTGCTCTGAGGGGGACAGCAGCGCACCAAACTCTCTGTGGCGAAAATGTAAAATTCCAACCAGCGCATGCGCAGAACAGTTATTTCTCTCCCTCCCCATCCCACCCCGCCCTCATGACCTGTTTATTTATACTTATGTTTGGTTTTGGTGCACAGACACATTTTTCTGGACGTATTTTGCCTGTAAGTATTACACACGGCACATTTTGTCCCCCACAAATATGGTAGAGACATGTACGTATTTAACGCGACTGCATTAACATTCGTCTATAGACACATCCCAAAACGTTTGTGGAGTTAGCCACATAACCACAGAGCAAGATCAGTCAAAAATTACATGGCAGACAAGCTCCTAATAACGTCACGTAAATAAGGGTTGGCTACTAGCAGATAACTTCAACTACTGACAAAAAAATAATCAACGCATGTCCCCTATACCAGTATCATCCCCCTGGAGTCGTCATTGTGTTGGAGCACGGCCATAGAGTAACATGTCTGGACACTTGGGACTTTAAAATTAACCCTCGTATTACTGATTGGCGCCACTGGCAATCTGGTATTGTTTTAACTTTGTGAAAATGCATCTACAAGTAGCGAATTCCTGTTGCAGCCGCTAGAAGAACTGCTAGTACGATGCTGTATAGCATTGTTAAAACTACACTTCATTGCTGCATAGCATTGTTAAAACTACACTTCATTGCTGCATAGCATTGGTAGATAGGCTAATGTCCAGACCTGCAATTCCAAGACTGTGTGTTGGGAGTTCGTAGAAGTTTGGTTAGACTGCAGTTTAGTAGGACCTGTTATATATTCTGTGAAGAAACTGAGACGTAAGTAACATAACATTTTCCATTTATAAATATGTAAATGAGATACAGACAAACCACAGTGTATTTCTTGAAATACAAGCGGTTGTTTAAACCAATGTCTCAAATCCCATGTGGCTTTGTTTACTTTAATGTAGCCTATGCTCAGAGAATTGGTACAATAACAATGGTTTAAAAGCTACAATATATTGCTTCTAATACACGTAGACAGATATATACAAGTATTTACAGAAACAGTACTTGTAGGTTGGAGAACACAAAAAAACAGATGGACGTCACATTTTTGCATGGTTGCGCGGTCGCAACGTTTTGCTAGCCAGGTCAGCTTCGTCAGGCGGCGAGTGATTGCACACTGCAGTATGGCGGACAGTAAGCGATGGTTGGTAACGAGCACACCTAGCGGCCGAGGAAGCTGGCCTGGCCAGCAAAATGTTGCAACTGTGCAAAAATGTGTCGTCTGTTTTTTGTGTTCTCCAACCTGCAAGTACTTTTTCTGTAAGTACTTGTATATATCCGTCTGTGTGTTAAAGAAATTTTTTAGTGTAGTGGCCGTTTCCTGCCTTTTCTTTACTTCTAATTCAGTTATTATTCTAATATTGGCCTCGAATTGTCACGTTTACCATTTTTAAATATGTAGTTAATATACAAACTATTTAGGTACAGTATCTCAAGCACTACAAGTGGTTATATAAACAAATTTATGTAATCTATGTGGTATTTTTATTCTTGTATGCTCCTAGAGATGAACTGGAAGGAAAACATGTCCTGTTACGTGGTGGCGTTGTGTGAACGTTGCCAACCATGTTGGCTACATGACTCCATTCTTCAATAAATGTGAACTTGAAAAAGCATTGTAAATATAAAAGTTAATATCTTAAAGCACTTATTATGTTGTAAAAACAATTGTAAACTCTTAATGTAATATATAAATTAATATATATTTACATTAACATATTTACTTGCATAATAGCCACACATTTTTGATCGAATTTTGGTCCCAAAAAAAAGGGGGCGAGGAGTTTTCTAAAAATTATCTTTAAGATTTTTTTGGTGTAAAAATATAATTTAAATTTACACCTTTTTTCCATATTTACTCGTCCATATTGTGACCATTTCTCGAAAAATATAGAAAATGATTTCTGGGTGGATAATAAACATGGAAATAAGTAAAAGACTAGAAAATCTTGTTTATTCGTTCATGTGCGTAACTAAGTGAAACTCATTTAAAATGATCATGGATAAGGTGTCTACATTTTACGGTGCATTACATTGTGTTATTATTTCCCGTACAAGTACAGTAAAACCCTGTTGAGAAGCTTCTTAAGGGACTGAAATATTGTAACTTGTTAGCTGGGAAAACTTCTTATTAAAAGGGTCAAATTACGGTTGTATACATAGACATCGTAAAAATAATTCAAACTTATTAAGGAGGAGAACTTCGTAAGTGGGAACTTCTTAAGAGGGTTTTACTGTAGTTTATAAAAAAAATTTATTCACTCTTAAAACCTTGCCACTCTCCAGACACTGCTACATTATAAAAAAGCACATCAGCAACCAGGGAGCGTGACTCATTGTGTTTGGTGATTGGCCATTATGGGGGATTTTTTTTAAATACTGCTTTAAGTCTTTCAAAATAATGGTGTGGCAATTATATGAATTATATGATGGCGGGCATTATGCAAGTAAACACGGTTTACCAATGATTCATTTGATACTATGTCTTCTTCCCAGTTGTACAACCCTAAATGCGACAAGTAGCTATAAGTAAAGACTTTGACCTCAATATTTAGGACCGTTAACGTTGGTTGCATCTGCTGTTAAAATAATACAACTTTGTTCTCAATACAGAGTAAATGATCAAACCTTACTTCAGTTAGATCTCTACAAGAAACACTCAGGGCTCGAAACCGAACAACAAATACTTGCATGAGAGTTCTTACCAGGACTAGAAGAGTACCGCCTCCATCAGCTGACCAGATGCGATTGAAACAAGCTCGTCTCGAGCTTGCTGGCCGAGCGCTAGAGGAGGGTTAAGGTGGAGAAGGTTGGAGGAGAGACAAGAACACAAACAACAAGGCAGGCAGGTGAGAAGAGGAGAGGGGTAACAGGGAGTAGAAGGGAATGGCATGCGAAACATATCTTAAGAGCTCCTTTTATGGACAGTTTATGAGAGAGAGTTCCAGTATTTAGGCTTGTAGAACGTATCAGTGCAGGGCAACCAACACAAGTTGTGCTTGTGCCCACGTAGGTTTCTGCCAAAAA
>PNEQ01120586.1:0-12194 GCA_003012365.1 Medauroidea extradentata
ATTATATAAATGTTCTTGTGTTTTAATTATAGTGTTTAACGGCAACACGAGCATTATTTATGTCAGTCGGGATATTTGTTTACTCAGTTGTGCCACGAGAGAGAATTTCCCTTGTGCGAGTGTGGCACACCTGTAGATGCAGACAGCCTCGTGCGGCTCGGCCGCCATTTTGCTAACGGTACTTTCAGCCCTTCTGGCCCAGCTAGTCAGTCGTCAGGGGTTCGGCCTTCGGGCCGAGCCAACCTGGCACTCCCCTCAACCTAACCTACCCTTACCTCGAGAGGCTGTTTCTTGCAAAGGGAACCCTCTCATCCCTCGGGTGCTGTTTCTTGCGCAGGGAAAGCCCCCAATCTCCTCGACAGGCTGTTTCTTGTAAAGGGAACCCTCTCATCCCGTCGGGTGCCGTTTCTTGTAAAGGGAACGCCCCACTCTAATCTCGGAGGCTGTTTCTTGTGAAGGGAACCCTCCATACTACCTTATCTCCTGAGGAGCTTTCTTGAAAAAAGACCCTATGACCTTTACCTACATCCAGGGGCAGCCTTCTTGTAAAGGGAACACCCCGAACCCTCCAGTGGCTTCTTGCGAAGGGAGCCCTGGATCCTGCCCATATCTCAACCCACCACCCTAGCCAGGACGACTTATTCTGAGTTGAGACTTAACCTTCCTAGCATGGTAACCTAACCTGTGTACTCTTCAAGCCACTATGCCTAATACTTCGCATTCATGCACGTTGCCAGTTTTTAAGTGTTAGCTTACACTCCCCAGTCTCGTAAAGTTTATTGAAAGTTACAGAATGTAGTAAACTTTCCCAGGGATCAGAGAGATCGCCGCTTAATTACCAGTAATGCAGTATTTATGTTAGTCCAGTATTGTTCAATGGCCACAGCGCCATTATGTAAAAGAGGCTATGAATATTGTAAACCTCTCGGGATCAAAGAGATGATCGCCACACAGTTTCGGCCACGATTAAGGCCTTAATTCTTGCCCAGTATTTGAACGGCCCGGAGTGCCATGTAAAGTCATATGCATCATAATATGTCCTGTGGAACTAGTATTGTATTTCCAAGTTGTCGTATCATTATTATTGTCCTATCCTGTTGTTGTATCTCATATTGAGATTCCAGTGTTGTAATATATGTCCTCAAATTGTGATGACACAAACCCATGTTGTAAACCATGTATTAAAACTAGAACAGAGGTGCCAACCATTTACCAAAGCTTTCAGTAGTCATTTTGCGAAAAATCTGTATTTTTCAGTATTTTTCCGTAGTGAACGTATTATCTTAAGCCAAAGCTACAGTGACCATAAAGTATCCATATAGAAATAACAGTAACCGCACCGTAAGAAACTGACAGGCTTCCATCCCGCTTACGGCGGCTAAGCAGCGGTACGGTATGTTATAGCATGCATCACTCGAAAGTGTGTGTTCAATTTTTACGGTTATTTCTTACGGCGATTCTAGCGCTGCCTGTAAATGTGTAGGCCGATACACAATCACATTACCTGTTCGTCGGCAACTTCGGCATTTGTTGTTGGATCTACATCACTTAATTATAATATATTTAACCTCGAAATTTCTAACTTCGGAAATGCTTTACGTGTTTTTACCGTAACTATGTATTGACGGCGGCACCTTTGCCACCGTGTTTACACTGAAGTCACAACTCCACGCTTCACAAAACACGTGTTGTTGAGATACATTTGAAGCACAGCACGTAAACGTGTCCACAACTGTGAATATTCTGAATGATATTTCTCAACACTCTTCTCTTTCAAACTCATACTCGAATTTAAACATTCACATCAACACACGTTCGTTAAAATACGGCAACATGGACACGTTTCCAATATGGCCGAACAGCGGAAGAAGAAACAATAATCATGCACGAGCACGACTCGTTCGACTGCATGTCAACATCAACAACTAATCGATAAGTCGGAAGACTGTGGTCTCGCCCGAAGTAAATGAACAATTGATTGTATGAGATACGTACGATATACGAGAACCTTCCGACGCGTGCCTCGCAAAGTGTAAACATACTAGTTTGTAAATACGCTACCATCACCAAAATATGGCTTCGGCAAACTATAAAAGTGAGAAACAAAACAGTGTGTGTGTGCCGGAGCGTGGGAAAAGAAACAGCGCGTCAAACGATCCACAGAGTTACGAATTGAAATACATGCATACACAATGGAACATGCCTATTTATTTACAGTCGTGCGGTAGCTAATAAATCCGTAGTTTATCAACAGGATCCGTACTTCCGTAGTAAACCATCGTAATTCATATAAACTACGGATAATCCGTAGTAGTTGGCACAAATGCTAGAAGTGTTAAATCCATTATGCTGTGACAAGTCCTTTAACTTTTGTTTGTGAATATAAACACCCTATGAAAATGAATTACCTTGTTTTCTCCTTTCATGAGATTAACCTGTGTACCAACCCTTGATATCAAATACAAGGCGAGTGATATCTGCCTTGCCCTATACTATGTTAAGATGACACCCTGCGCTAGCAAGTATAGTTTGTCCTTGTTGGCTCACCCAGTAGTCACTCGCTGGGTCGAGGATAACTCTATTACTAACTACTCTAGAAGAACCACCCCAGTATCTCATGCTCTTTACCTCAAAGGTCTTCTAGAGACACACACTGCTCGCATTCAGTGATCTTACTTGCAACCCAGAATGTCTAGCGCAAGGGACACGCGTCAGCATTGCGCATCTCGGTGTGAGTGACCGAGTTTAGGGTGCTGGATAGTACTCTGCGATGGCATCTTCTGTTAAAAGAAAACAAGTGAACATGTCTATGGAGCAAAAGTTGACAGTATTAAAGAGACTTGATAAGGGAGAAAGTGTGAGTGCTGTAGCTAATGACTTGGGAGACAGCAAAAGTACGATTGGAGACTGGAAGAAGAAGCGGACAGAAATTGAGTCGTGGTGTGTTAAGAAAATGAGTACAGAAACATTGAAAGAAAGGAAAAGTATGAAAGAAAGTGACTTTAATGAGGTAAATTAGGCACGGTACATTTGGTTTCACCAAACAAGAGAGAAGGGCACGCCCATTAGTGGGCCAATCTTGCAAGAGAAGGCCTTGAAATTTTATGAAGAAATTTAAAAAGACAACGATCTTAAATTTGTCGCAAGCACTGGCTGGCTTGATCGCTAGAAGAAACGCTATGGAGTCCGTCAGCTTAGTATTTGCGGGGAAAAACTATCTGGGGACACGGAGGGTATGTTTCAGTTTAAGGAAAACATGCAGAAATTTATAGAAGTTGAAGGTTTGACCAGAGAGCAATTGTACAATTGTGATGAAACAGGGTTAAATTTTAAACTGTTACCAGCGCACAGTCTTGCAGTTAGCCCCAGGTTTTAAAAGGAGCAAGGAGAGGGTAACAACCCTAGCATGCAGTAATGCAACAGGTGAGCACAAATTAAAACTTGGTGTCATAAGAAAATCAAAGAAACCACGTGCATTTGAGCACATTGAGATGGGTAAACTTTCAGTTTGGTACAGAAACCAGTCACATACCTGGATGAGCTGTGTAATTTTCAAAGAACGGTTCCATGAAGAATTTGTTCCCTCTGTTGAGCGGTTTTTAAAATCTAAGAACCTGCCAAGGAAGGCTATTCTGATTTTGGACAACGCATCTTCGCACCCAGATATTGAAGAGTTAACAAATGGGAACATACAAGCAATGTTTTTACCACCCAATGTCACAGCGTTATGCCAGCCAATGGACAAAGGAGTTTTGGTTGAACTCAAGAGGAGACATAGGTGCAAGCTGTTATCATCCCTTCTTTCTGAAAACGATGATGGCCAAGGTCTGATCCAAAAATTAAAAACAATTAATCTATTGGATGTTGTTCGATGGGTGGCAGATGCCTGGAACGAGTTAGAGTCATTAACACTACACTATACCCCCGATTTTACGAATATTCACGGTTCCTCTCATCGCATTCGTAAAATCGCTACCTTCGTAAATTCGATAGCGGCTTATTTTTGCCCCCCCCCCCTTTTCCGTAACAGAAAATTTTAAAATTGCATTTTTTCTGCAAAGTGTCTCTAGGCCCCGACTTCCTTAGAGTTTTGCAGGAAATTAATTAACGTAATAATGTAAACATAAATTGATATCAGTAGTCAGCTGTCACACTGTTGAGCGGTAGATATGACCGACCCTTGTCCCCAAAAAATGAGAAAATTGAGATTCCGAGTGTCTTCTCTCGAGCGAATAGCCCGACTCCCGTAGCATTTAACGGAAAAATAAAGTAAGTGATAGTTTAAATATAAATTTATATCAATAGTCAGACGTCTTACGATCAAAAGAACACCGCTAAACAATAGATATGACCAATAATTTTCCTAAAAAAAATGAGAAAATCGAGATTCCGAGTGTTTTCCCTCGAGCGAATAGACTGACTTCCGTAGCATTTAACGGAAAAATAACGCAAGTGATAGTTAAAATTTAAATTTATATCAATAGACAGAAGTCTTACGATCAAAAGAACACCGCTAAACAATAGATATAATCGACCTTTGTCCTAAAAAAAAAAAAAAAAGAGAGAGAGAGAGAGAGAGAAAACCGAGCTGTTGAGTGCCTTCTCACGAGCGAATAGCCCGATTTGCGTAGCGTTTAATGGAAACAAAAAGTAGGCATTCCTTACTAGTAAAATGCCCTTGTAAATTATTCACCAAAGAAAGAAGGAATAAGCGGATGTATTTATTCATTGCGCAGTTTTATATAACTTAACGTAAAAACATTCCCTCGACGTTGTTGGTGAACTGTACGAGAACGTAGATACTAGTAGCGTGCAGAGCGGACAGATAGCGCAACTGTACGAATGTTCACAAGATGGCAGATAGATAGCGGCACCGTAGCATATACCGACGTTTTTCCAAAAACGCCATTTTGTGACGTTCTTACTTAAAATCGTCGAGAATTACATGTATAAGTTATTGAAAATAATCACTTTCACAGTAAGTATATGCGGTAAAAATAAATTAGGAGTTCCGGGATTACGTAATACACGACCGTCTATTTATTTTCCAAGTTCGACATACCCGGAGACAAATGTTTCTACACTTGGAAAATAGGTAGCGCTATTATTGTGCTCACTTGTGAAACGCACGTTTTACGACACGCAGTAAGTTTAAGCAAATTATGCGCCAAGTTAATTGTTTTAAGTACGTATGGTGTTAACGCAATAAAGAAAAATATCACGCTATTAATTATAGGGTTCGTGTAAAAAAGTCAACTCATTCGGCACGAGACGAGATATAAGACGTAAAACAGCCTAGAAAGAGGTTGTACTATAGTTAAATGAGCATATGCGCATGCGCTGGAACTTTGCGTCTGTAGTACAACCTCAATATAGATCCTAATATGCCGTAGTTGGAGACAGGCCGGCTGGCTTGGCACAGGCTCCGCTGCCGCCCGGTTTTCAAACTGTCTCTGCCGCATTTTTTAACGGATTTTCGCTATTTTTGTTTTATTTTTAATATTGTTTACTTACCAAGTAATAACTGCAACTCTACAATTCATATTTTAATGCCGTGAATTAGATACAGTATGTTTTATTCATTGTCAACGTAATTCCTTACAATTTTTTTGTCATATAATTTTGTTATTTTTTAGGGTTCCTGAGATTGTATTCGTAGAATCGCTACCTTCGTTAAATCCAGGGTTTGTGAAATCGGGGGTCTAGTGTAGTTCGTTCCTGGCGAAAAGTCCTTGATCATGAGGGAAATGAGTTTCTTGAACAAGATGCAGAAAATGTAAATTTACTCGACCTCCTGAAAAGAGTTCCTGGATGTGCAGAAGCCAATGAAAATGACGTCTAACAATTCCAGAATGATACAGAGGAAGACATTACGAACGATGCAGAAATAACTGCGGCTGTCATAGTTAATGAACAAATGCCGGAAAATGATGAAGACATTGACGATGAGGACATCACCAGACAAACTCCTAAAATATCACATAGTGAGGGACTAAAGGCTGTCGAAACCGCCCTTCAGTATTTTGAACAAGGTGCGTCGGTAATGGACTTACTGTTCATTTGTCGTCTTCTTAATGAAGCAGCAAAACGCAGAGCGCAGTGTGAAAAACAGGACATTACACATTTCTTTAAAACAAACTAGGCAGTGTTGCAAAGTCGGCGAGTTAATTTTTATTATACTAGAATGTTTTATGCTTTCATGAAGTATTTTTCTGACTTCTGTCTTATTATGTAAATTATTGTTCACTGTGTATTCACTAATGTTCATTTTCATGTAGCAAAGTGTCTATGCCTTCATAAAGTACGTACTTTTACTTCGTCAGCACAATCTTATTTTATTCCCCAAACTCGGCGTATTCACAAACTCGGTCAGCCTTCGGTCCACATTAGGCCAAGTTGTCAGGACTCTACTGTATAAGTTTTTCAACTGAGGTTAAGCCTGCTGATAAAAAAAAGCATGTGTTAAATAATGCGCGAACATGTAATGAAAATAGGTTTTTGGGCATTGCAGCAAAGAAAATTTGAGTATTGTAGTTAGAATGCGAAATTTAAACTAATAGTAGTTACGCATGTAATGATACGTAACAATTGTACAGCAACCAAAACTATACACAGGTAGAGACTTTGTGAAAATAAATTGCTTTGATGACTGGTTAAACTTCTTATTTTACCGAGGCATATGTGTATTAAAATAAATTCCATGTTTGGTTTTGAGTTTATTCACCGGGCCTGTTAATTAGAGTGTGGCAAAATTTAAGTTTTACTCTTACCATAGGACAAATATAGGTGGTCGCCTTATATTCGGAAATATACTGTACTTATCTGAAACAAATGCCTAAAGTACTTATACGGTAACTACATTGTTAAAATATTTAACATTAAGATCATTACAGAAGCAGGGAAGGCCTTCTTGTCTTTGGTATTTGGACTAGATGTTGGTGTATCAGCAGCATCTGTCGTGTTGTGGTGAGAAGTGGTGAGCAGCAGCGGCAAGACTGGGTGGCACGTGATGTCATTCACACGGAAACGATGCCCCGATGCTCTAGATGAATGGCCAATACTCAGCACCTGACAGAATGTACCACATAAGGGAAGAACTATCCATAAGTACTGCACAGGCAAAAAATTTATTCAACTATAAAATATAACAGAATGAGAAATTCAAGGTACTAAAAAACTATACAGTGGAACCTCTATCTATTGAACCCCATGTATTGAATGTCCCCATCTAAGGAACACTTTCTGTGGTCCCCTTTCTTATTTGTCTGCATTTCAAGTCCACATCCATTGAATGTCTGCATGTACTGAAATTTGTGTCAGTCCCCTGAGAAACAATGGATAGAGGTTCTACTGTAAATGTAAAGACCATCTTGGAAAACACTTGAAATAAATAGGTCAGCTATATTACATATCTCACACAACCCACTTAACCATCCACATTATATTTGGAAATATGGAATCATAGGCATGAAAAATTGAATAATAAACATGTGTACATATACAGTTACCTTAGCCTTTGATTTCAATACTTTCAAAAGTAAACAAAAATAAAAACAAAATTTGTGTGTTGAAGTTACAAATATAGCAGAACATAGAAAGGAGCATACCTGTGAAAATTTTGACTGATCACCAAATGTCAACTGCCAAAGATTTAGAGTTCCATTTGAATGTTTTGAGACCATTGAAATAGTAGGAGATGGGTTTCCAGACACAATGTCTGATAAGTTGGTACCCGTGCCAGAATCAGTGCCAGTAGTTGATGCTGTTCCAGCATTTGGAACATGTGATGTCTTTGCTGTGTTAGCTTGATCTACAACAGTCAAAAAGCAGATCCCATTAGCATGTTACATCACAAGAAATGAGTAAAATTATGTAATCATATTTTTGAACAAGAGCTTTGGTTCACAAACACAACAACAAAGATTTTTCGAAAAGTACTGAACTTACATAGCTTACTTTTTAGTACCAGTTCTTCCAGCAAAAAAGTGAACAACATGAATACATTTCGTAAAGCCAAAAGAATAAATACAAACACATAAAAACCCGAAAATTGGATGCACCACTGAAAAAATTTACCATTTAAATTCATGGATACAATCATGGACCAGCATACAAAAAGATCTCGGTAATTTACTACCACAAACGTATATTTCAAAATGGGTTACATCATGTCCCATGAGAAAAGCAGTGTGAAATCATTTAGTAACTCTATGACTAGGTATTTTCTTAACTGTAGTACTTCGAGTAACCTACTCAAGAATAACAGAATCCTATAGCCTGCATGAAAAGACTGAAGGCCCATCATCATTTTACCTTGAACCACACTATTAAATACCACAAATAAGCCGACTCTTCTAAATTTTACAACAAACTTACAAAGTTTTCTGGGTAAATTTCATTCAGTAAAATTAGCAACCATACATTGTCACCATTGTCACATGAGAAAAACTAGCATCACAGAAACCTAGATGATTAAACAGTGAAACCAAAGACCTGAACGAAGGCTTCAGGGTCCATATGTACACACTGGGAAAAAAAACAGCTGTGCTTGTTAATTTAAGATACTGTACATACTAAATCATTTTGTGAACTATTAAAATGGTATACCAACAAATAAATGCACTAATTAAAAACGAAGGTTTCTTAAAACTAGTATGTGAAAAACAAAAAAGGGCAATCCTAGGCAACTGTTTTTGTAAACACTCCCCCCCACAGTAGTTACCAACCACCACTTACTGCACGCCATACTATAGTGCGTAATCATCTGCTGCCTGAGGAAGCTGGCTAGGCAACCAAAACATTGCAACCATAAAATTGCGCAAAAAATTTACTGTCAGTGTTCTCCTGCAACAGGCCACAATGGTGAACATGGCTGGCTTGAAGTTAAACATGAATGTCATTTTCAATTAAAGCTGAAGTGGCGTGTGTGCGTGTGTATGTATTTATATTGCATTTTTAACTACTTAGTAAGTTACAATGTTGTGAAATATGTGTGTTTCTATTTATGTACAAAGTACTCATACCCATCCCTCTGGTTATTCCTTACCATTGAGGCTTACAGAAACTCAAGACCATACTGAACTCTGGACACAAAATCCTTGCTGCTTCACCACAGACACAGGACTTGTTTTCAAGGCCCCCCAGATTGGTTTTCCGACAACCACCCAATCTCCGCAATAAACTAGTCCATCCAAAACTCCCATCAAATGCAACCTCCTCCAGCAAAACATTCAACCCCAGAGGCTCCTACCCCTGTAATAGTTCTCGCTGTGGTTCCAGTGTCATTCATCAGCCACCTACCTATTTCAACAGAAGACTGACAAACCTCACATATCCCATCCAAGGAATCTACAACTGCACTACAACAAACCTGATACACCAGCTCCAGTGCAAACACTGTGAGGCAGAGTACATAGGCCTCGCCACCAACACTCTCAGACAGAGAATGAATGGCCAAAGAGCTGATACAAAGCAAGCCCTAGCTGCAAGCAACATCTACCCACAAGAAAAGCCAGTTGCAGCACAACAAAGACTTTGACTCCTGCTAAAGCACCATAATTGTGAAATCCTTGCCATCTTCTTACAATAATTCAGAGCTCAGATGCTGGGAACTAGCCCATCAATACATCACAAAATTAGGACAGCCTCCAGGCCTCAATATCAGATAATTCCTTCCCCCCCCCCCCTTTTCATTGTAAGCCATCACAACCTGACCTACCTGTCCGTATTTGAACTCCCACCATCCTTAGTTCGTCATCCAGCCACTAGGCTTACAGGCAATAGCACACACTGCCGCTGGACTCCAGTGTGCCATGTCTTGCCACCAGAGGAAGCCAGTTTAATACAGACGAAACATCGCAACCGCGCTTCCACGGAAAAAGGTGTGTCATCCCTTCGTGTGTGTACCTGTTTACAAGTATCATCTGCAAGTACTTGTACCTCTGTCATATTACTTCATCTTTTCTGTAAGAGTCATTGTTGTAGCACTTTTTGTAATTGTAGAATGGTGATTGCAGTTGACTACAAAATACTTTAAATTAGTATACAGTAGTAATTATCATGAACGAATTACAGTAGTTATGTAAAAAAATTTCACCCAATGCCCTCCGTGGTTCTAAAACCTGCCTTTGGGCAGAACACCCATCATAATCATGTACAAATTTCAATATATACAATTACAACTTTGTAACATATGCTTGTGTACGTGAACAGTTAAATAATGCACTTCAAATTTTCTCAGTGTAAATATTTGCAATTCCTCAGCCAACCATGAATGTTCAAGTTCTGTCCATAGCAAAAAGTTCCAAATCAAAATAAACCAAAGCTGTTTTACATAATAATAAGTTCAATAAATATAATATAATAATTTATGAAAAAAAGGAAGGTTATTCTGAGTAGAGTGAAATTTCAACTTGAATAGTTAAATACTATGTAATTGGAGTGAAGTTCGCCTTGGTCTAAAATGTGAACCAAGCTAACTGCTACATCTAGCAGGTTACTTTACGTAAACACCTAATGTAAATCAATACCAACCAGCAAAACCAAAAAACCTACATAAGAAATTAGCCTGTTAATAAGAAAAGAAATTCGATTATACTGGACCCAATTGTAAATCTGACTATATTGATACAATCAGTAAACTGAAAATTAACATTACATGACGGCTCTTGATACTTTTTTTACTCTATGTGCAATTCTTTCGTAGTTTTGCATATAATTGATTAATTTTACAAAATCATACAAAGATGGCAAACATTGCAAAAAATTTCACAATTTTAAGCATTTACGTAAGTTTATCTGCCTATATATTTGGTAAAAAATTTCTAATGACAAGTTGTAAATGTAAACAGGTACATACCATCATCAGTCGCTTGAGTAACATCCCCTTCTTCTTCAATGACACTAGGAAGTGGTGTGGGTGCATCAGAAACCTCAGTCTGGCTCACAGGACCTTTGCTGGCCGCAGGAGGTTTGAGAACGTCGCGGTAGCTAAGGTGACAGCTTGCTACGCTGTACAGGCACACATTGGTTGACATTGTCATAGCATCACCCAGCGGAAAAGCGTTTGGTATCCGTGTCGAGAAAGATATCTGCGCTTGACGAAATGAACCTGGATGGTACTCATCCAGCCAGTCTACCACCCTGAAAAATTCTTTTAATAGTTCACATCGCAATGACAAATAAAATTATACAAAAATTTTATTAAAAAGAGAATTATCTTAAAAGAATTTAAGTACTCTATCAATACTTCGGTTAAAAAATTTCTACTGTTAGGTGTACTATTTTAAATACAAAATTAATGTGTGATTATTATTCTATGCTGTATTCTCGACCAGTCAGCAGTCAGTCATTCTTGCAGAGTTAGAATTCTTCTTTTGGTCATGTATTCCAGCAGAATCTATTTCAGTTCTAACCTTTACTCGTTTTGTCAGTGGCCTTGGGAACTGTATTTAATGTGAAGGCATACTGAAACAACTGACTTCTACTGCTGCTGGACTTAAGTGAACAGGTAAGTCACAACACTATGAGCATTTTTCATTATACATATATGGCTGTCAATCTTACTAATGTTTTTGTAATTTTTAATCTTGTTTAAATAATTACAGTGTGATTACAATTTTGTTAGCAATATAAATTTTGTTAGGCTATAAAGATGCATTCCAGATAAATATATTGATTTGACTTATTTTATTGATTTATTGACAAGACAAATTATACACAATTATCACAGATACTCAACTAAATTTGATCCCATGGAGTAGAGCTCAAGTAGGGACCTTTCTGCATTCACTTACTCAGGGAATATTGATGGCAGGTTGAATACATCTGTTGGGACCTGTCAACTTTGTACTTAGGTTGTTGTTGTTATTTGTGAACTGAACTTATTGACTGTCTCTTGTGTGACTCTTACACGGAACTTAGCTTTGTTTTTTTTTTCTCTTGTGGGCTCAAGGAGTCTAGCGGGCAAGATGGCGACCTAGCCATAGTTCAAAAAGTGTGGTGTTATCGGTGCGTACGGACGTGTTTACGCCGTGTATGTTCGACGGAACATTTTGGTCCTCCGGGCCGGATATTATTCCGGATATTATTCGGTGTGTCGGGAGTTAGAAAATTGGTGCGAGTCGGACGGGAAGAAGTTGTTTACCGAGGACTGCCGGGCCGTGTAGGAAGGACAAAGAACAAGCTAGGCTCCC
>PNEQ01120587.1:0-12191 GCA_003012365.1 Medauroidea extradentata
AAACACGAGAACAGTTGTGTAAATAATACTATGTTTGTCTTGCAAACCTCCGTAAACTATAACACAATGACGTACGGTTTATACAGGTAGGACGAGTCAGATTATTTTCGTCATATATTCAGGGTTGCAGCTGAACTTGATAACCTAAAATGTCACTAGACTCTGGGTAAGAGAAGTGTGCGATCATACTCCCTTGTCAGTGTCACGAGGGCTGGTCTGCAGGGTTGCAGCTGAACTTGATAATGTAAAATGTCACTAGACTCTAGGTAATGAGACGTGTGAGTATACTATCCTACCCTGTCAGGAACGTCGCGATGGCTGGTCTGCATGGTTGCAGCTGAACTTGACAACAAAAAATCTTATAGGAAGTTGTAAGTGCGCGGGCATAATCATTGCGCTCTGCTGATGTGGTGAAGAACAGCAAAACCTGGACAGTGAATAGAGAAAGGAAAAGCAGAAAAACTCACTCCCGATTTTGGGGGGGGCTTCAGCCCGGTTGCCCCCCCCCCCTTAAATCCGCCCCTGACATACAGAACTACACATTCTGTGCAAATTGAATTAAGTCATACACAACTCAATCATACAATCTTCAGACCTATTCTGCAATCTATACACACTACAAAAGTGTTCAAATGTAGTTATAGGTGATTCGGGATAAAGTGAACACTCAAAAAAGCCATGATTAATTTATATTTTCTGCCAGTTTATATCTTTCTGCCGCATGTTAACATAAGCATTGCCACGTGCTTTTATTTACATAGTCTTGTACAATGGTATTGAATAAAATTTATAACAAATAGTGTGTTTCCACCAACATCTTACAGTTCCTACTCCACGGGCGCGCATGTTTACTCTCTCTTCGTCAACTAAATGGGTTCAGGGTTGCTCTTGGCTAGTCACGGCCTCAGTGGTAGAGACACAAGTTCTTACTCATCGCCGTGGGCATGAGAAGAGAAGAATGACACAACTATTCACTCAGGCGTGTGTACAGTAAGGTAATAAATGAGAATATCACTATTAGGTTGCATGATGTTTATCCCAACTTCAGATTACACTCTACCAGCATGGTTACAAAACCCTGTACACGCGGTCGCGGTGGGCTCTCACCGTAAAATTTAAACTGTAAGTTTTAATTTTTATACAAATTACGACCAGTAACTAAGTTGCAAAGCCCAGTGGCCCATGCTTCTCAAACTGTATGTGCCCTGGCACCGGTGCTACTACACTCGCATCCCACCCACGTGCTTCCACGGATGCTCTCCCACACACGTCCTCCCTCTACGACATCACAACAGCTTTAAAAAAAAAAAAAAAAAAAAAAAAAAAAAAAAAAAAAAAAATACACTAGCTAAGGTCCAGCACCCTTGCTGGCCCAGCCGGAAGTCGCCCATAGATAAGATGCCACTCTATGTCCACCTCAGACTCCCCTTCACCTACTAAGAACACTCCTTATTTTACTGGTGCTGCTGTTATCCATTCCTATTGGTGCTACAGCTTAAAACGGCAAATTACAACATTAAATATTACAATTTCTTGTTTCAAAACATTTCCCTTGAAGTCATGTTATCTCAGTTCCTTTTATTTCCTTGCAGTGTTGTCGGTAGCAATTATATCAGTACTTGCGCTCAGCGCTACTTAACATCTGCATTTCTAAGAACAAAGGGGATGTAAACAACAACATGAACAATCACATTTTCCTTAGCCTCGAGTGCTCTCACCTACCATGCACAATGGTCGAATTAAGTAGTAATTATTTATTTATACCGGTTAGACCCACCACTCGTAAACTTAATTTATTTACTTTACAACTAATTTCAATGCTTAAATTTATATAGACCAATATTTCTGTCCTCTTCCCCTCCTTTATCTCCTGCCGTAGTCTACACCTACATACAGGTGTCAAGTCCCGGCCTCACACAATTTAATTTTAACACAGGTCCTTCATTTGTTACTTCCCTCGGTGATCTCGATGCACTACACTGCCCTCGGCACCACTCATCCTTTCTCTTATAGCTAGTGCTCACGAAGCATTCCGGGATCCCATTAGACATATGCTGACGCCGGTAATCATGTACAGAAATATGTTTATGTTTAGGAATTAAGTTTTAAATTATGTTACGTTTACGCCAGACTGAAAGCCACAACTACACATCACAAATAAATTTGGAAACAAATAGGGCGGGTAGGCCAAGCACCTTACAATAGTAATCTTAGTTATAAATACTGAGAGTTAACGTCATTTAATACTGGTTTCTGTGCATTGACTCTTAATTTATACGACCTACAATATTGCAGCTACGAGTCTAGTAAATATGTACACATTTAAATCAAATTTGTAACTCAAACAAATTGACAATGAAACAATTTAAGATTTCAAATTCCGTTCAGTTATACTGCCATGAACAATGACGACGTACTCGACAAAAACAACTTATTTTCTTAGCGTGTGTAACTGGAAAAAAAAATGCTGTTTCTAAAGCGAGATACTTGTGTTGTTGTGGCGATCATAATACATAACAACAGATTATTTCTTTTATTTATTCAAGGCAGCCACGTATTTATTGGTTTGATGCTTTGTAGGCAAATTTTTTTTTAACTGGTCAAGTATGTAGATACATTACATTTTATTTTGATTCCAAAGTTATTGGTTTGGCTTGTGATCAGAGAATGTCGCAACTCAGCAAGTGGGTTGTTCGAAAAGTTAAAAAAAAAGAAAAAAAGCATAAATCCATAAAAATATATTTTGTTAATTTTCAATCTAACAGTCAATTGATTTGCAGTTCTCTGCAATATTCAGCACCTAAATTTAATTTTAATGTAAAAAAAATTTTTTTTAAGTATGTGGCCTTGCAGTACACAACCGAAAACTAAAACATATTCAGTGGAGTTTCCAAGTTGACTGAAGTGCCTTAAACACATGTTGCGATGAGACTAAATATTACTTTTAAGTTAATATGATTTATTGTAGAAAATTTGGGGCCTACTAGTTTATGTTGGTAATAATTACGTAGCAACTTTGACAAAAACATTTCTGCCTTCTACTTCATAGTTAACAGTATCCTACGTATAACTATTCACTGTCTATCCTGCAATTCTACAATGTCAGGTAGTCTGTACAAACTACATGGAAAATAATGTGCTAGCGATACAATGACCACGTCATGTAGTTCGGGTTTTGTAGACCCGAATAGAATACTGATTGACTCTCAGGATTACTTTGTTACCTTTGTGTTATTTCTACATGTGAACCTTACAGCAAATAGTGATTGGTATTTTGTTGCAATGAAATCAGTAGCAGAAATCTTGTGAACAAAGTGAAAAGTAACAGATGTGTGACTGTACGGGTTGTGTGTTATAAGAATATCTTGATAGGTAGTTTTAAGTTTTGTATTGGAGAGGTTAGTTGGCATTGCCTACAGTGGCGCGACATTTGTTTGTGGTGATTCTGCAATAATTTGGATTTGCGAACAATAGAACTAAATGTATTTTATTTTTTAAGTATGCTCATTCTGTAATTTTTTCGTAAACTGTCTTCTCAGGCAGTGACGGGCTGGATAAGATGAAGGGAACTTACAATCATGTTGGTGATGTTGAGAGAATGGACTACTTGAAACGAGGCGGAGCTTTGTAGTTTATGAATCTGTGTATGGAGTTGCTGAAAGCTGTTGTGGGAAACAAATAATAAACAAGCAATACAGAAGGAGTTGACTCGGATAAAAACTGTGAATAAATTTGACTTGCTTGATATTAGCTATGGTTTAATTATGTTGGTGCCTTAAGTAATCCGAGACTTTCAAAAGAAGGTTAATTTGTATTTATCTATTATAAGACGTGTGAACAGCTACATTGGGCAGAGACGCATTTGTCAAAGCATATTGGTTATTCAGTTGCTTCTAACGTAAATAATTAAAAAAAAATACGCAAAAGCCTTGGGTTGTTATTAGTATAATGCCAGTTTTTCATTTTACTGTCAGGGAATAGCACTGATAAGATGATTCTGGGGGCGAGAAGGTGAACGGTAAAGGCAGTCTATGTTTAGAGGTCAGTGAGGGAGCCTAGTTTACTGAAGCAGGAGTTGGTAACCATAAAGTGGGTTGGAAAAATGTAGGGAGGGTGTACGAAGGGAGTGGGGAAGATAAACTTGCCAGGAGGCAGTTGCCCAATTGTGAGTGATGTGTTGTTATTAAATATAACAACTGTTTTGATTTTGTAAATTTTTATTTTCAGCAGTTTCTTGTGTTTCTTTGTTTCTGATACTGAAGCTTCTTCTTTGATTGCATTTTTTAGTATTTTTAGATTTACATATGTTCTGTAAACTGTTTGTTGTTTTCTTAACTTTAGGTAGTTGTGTTGTACAGTTACTGGTAATTCCATGTAATTTCAACAAATGAAAAGTTTTCAAAATATTTTTTTTTCCAGCTTTTTAGTTAGAAGTGTGAAACCATATAGACTACAGAGAAAAAATATGTCCACTAATTTGACAAGCTATGCTTTTTTAGTGTCTCATGCACTGTAGTTAGTATTTGTGACCACGTACAATATATAATCTTTTAGAACAAATTTTCTACAAACCCAATGAAACAAAGGCCAATTCATTTATCATGAAGTGCTCTTTTCCTTAGCATCATTGGGGATCTTCTCGTTATTTTTGTTTGTCGTGCTTTTGAAGCACAAATTTCAGACAGTGAATACGATTCGTTATCTGGCTTGGAAGTTATATTTCACTAAGGGGACATGACATCTAACCATTTCTTGTTTGCAAGAGTCGTCACTAGTGAATGTGTTAATTATCTATGAATTACGCACTGTTGTTGAAATTAATAGTTTATTACCTTTCACTGTTCATTGCACGCCATAGCATTATTTGTCTTAATAAACTCATTCCAAAACCAGACGGCATAAAATATGTTAACAGTATTGTCTGTGAATTCTTATGTCAGAGTTAATTACTACCTGTAACTAACATAAATTAATAATTATAACATGCGGATTGCTGTATTATCAACCATATTAGAAACTTGCGTACTAGCCCAACTTTGTCAAAATGTTTTAGTTACTGTACAGTTCATAATCAGATTTTTTCTCAGTCGAACTCCCTCCCTCCACCTTTCTTGGCCATGTGAGTTAGAGCATGTTGAAATCCACCAAGTCTGAATGTGTTGTAGAAAATACTGTAAATAAAAAGTTGGTTACCTTCATCCCTAATGAGCTGTGCAAACTTACCCTAAAAGCTAAAATCAGTTATATAGATAAAAAAAATAAATATCTTCAATTATTGATGTCATGTTACTTTTTAACGTAGTGGGACTAAAACAACAAAGTCTAGTTAAATCAAAGTTTGGATACTGAAGTTTCAAAATAAACAATCTGAGTAATAAAGAATACCCCAACTTTGAAGGTCTGTATAATCACAACCAAACAACTTACAGTGTTGTGTGACCACTCAAAAGAACTGTGGAATAATGAAGTTTTTGTACCTACCTTTATAAATGTTCAGTGTGACCGCCTTGAGCAGCACAAATCACAGCACTGCAATACTCTTAACATGTTCCACACTCGTGCCGGCATGTCCGGTGTAATGGTGTGGATGGTGTCCGTAATTTGTGTTTTGAGTTTGGCAATGGTGGAACAAACACAAGATCCTTTATGTGCCCCCACAGGTGAGATCTGGGCTCCTTGGGGGTCTGTGAAGAAGTGGCCGGTCACCATCTGCTCCGCAACCAATCCAGCGTTGTGGTAACGTCTCGTTCAGGTAGTCGCAAACAGCTAGGTGCCAATGCGGTGGTGCACCATCCTGCTGGAAAATGAAGTCCTCCGTTGCCTCTTCTAACTGAGGAAATAACCATTCAATAACCATGTCCAAGTAAGAAATTCCAGTAACAGTCGACTCTTCCGAAAACAGTGTGTCTCGATATACAGCAAAACACGTTCACTTTGAGTGACGTGCGCTCATGTTTGGTGGTTTCATGTGGATTCTCCTGGCCCCATATTCTCACTTTATGACGGTTGACCTTACTGTTGACATGGAACGTCGTTTCATCACTAAACACCAGCTTTGAGATGTAGGCATCGCCAAACTCATTCCGGACAAGAGTGTCCACGCAGAAATCACGTCTCAGTTCTTTGTCCATTTAAGTAAGAGCTTGCACAAGCTGTGGTTTCTACAACAATTGCTTCCATAACACACTCCACACAGTCGATTGATGGAGTCTGATTTCCTGGCTAGCTCGTCGAGTTGATTTTCTTGGACTGCGCACGAACAGTTGCTGAATCCGTTCCACATTGTTGTGTGACACATGCGGCTGCCTGGAGCTTTTGCCTTAGCACAGGCAACCTGTGTCACGAAACTGACGAAACCACCATAGGATACTCCAACTATCAGGTGGATGTCTGTATTTGCGACAGAAATCACGTTGAACAGTCGTTTCCGATTCACAGTTCGCAAAGCTAATGACAAAACTCCTTCTGTTGTTCCGTCGCCATTGTGTTGCGGACTAACACATGCTCGTAGTGCATCAAAGGTACCTCTCAGTGCCCTCTAGTGGCGCACAAATGAAACCTAAGGCTGTACCCTCCCCCTCACCGCCTCATACCAAGGCTTCTTGACGACATCCATGCCACTACACCAGACATGCTGGCACGAGTGTGGAACGAGTTAGCGTATCGCATCAATGTGGGTCATGCTGATTGTGGCGGTCAAATTGAACATTTACAAAGGTATGGTGCAAAAACTTCATTGTTCCACGGTTCTTTTGAGTGGTCGCACAACAATGTAAGTTGTTTGTTCGTGATTGTACAAACCTTCAAAGTTGGGCTATTCTTTTTTACTAACCCTGTAAATTGCTTTGAAATACTTGGTCAGATTTTTTGTGTAGTCAGAAAAAGTTCAAAGTTAAAAACTGGTTATGGTATGAACAAAAGTGTTAGTTAAAATGGTAGTCAAAATTATATAGTTTTTTTTTTTTAAATAAGAACTAGGCTGTATGGTAAAAGCCATTTCCAATGTATCTTTTTAAGGTTTTTAAAAAATATATATTCCCTTTTAGGCTTAAAAAATGTATTTTACCTAATAGGGGAAATAGGAACAGGTGTCCATTTGGTTGTCTAGTCACGTTGTGGACGACACGTGATGGATCACCAGGCGAGTTTCAGTTTTGTGCAGCTGAGGGGAAGAGAACAGGATAGTCGTCAGCAACACGTGCATGCCAAGAAATTACTGCCCAATAAATGTGTACCAAACACCGTTCTTTTAGTCCACTTCTATTATTTGTGTTCCCTACCATGTTGCTGTTATCTACTTCTCTGTCACTGAAACTGCCACTATCATTGTCCTGCATGCTGATAGTTAACTACCTGTTCCCGTTGCTATAGTTTTTCCTTGACTTAACAAAACCTTTGTAGTCCCTGTTGTCCCTGAGACTAGTTTATTTCTAGTCATGTGGACTACTTAGTGACATGCTCTTCCTTTTTGTGTGGGGGCCGCAGTTGGTGCAGTGGCTAGAGCACTCGCTTACACCAAGGTGATCCGGGTTCAATTCCTTGCGGGGTCGGTCCTCTGTTTTTGACACGTGGGAATTATGCCAGGCGATGGCGCTGGTCAGAGGGTTTTCTCATTGATTTCCTGTTTCCCTTCCCCTTCATTCCGGCACTGCTCCATATTCACATCATGTCACCCCTCACCAGCGGTAATGACATCTGAGTTAAGTGCTGACCAAACTTTCTTCTAGCAATCCTTTTCGTATGCTGGCGCATGCGAGAGCACAATATATTTACTAGATTTCCGTGATGTCTCTTATCTCTCATACACTCTGTCTCCCTCCCCCTCCTCTCGCTGCTAGTGAACCAACAACATACACACAGGAGGGGTGGTTTTGGCAGTGTAGTTGCGCGTAGTGTTGCCAGACAGGACTAGCAAGGTAAGCAAAACTAAGGTTGCTCATTAAAGATTGCACATGTTTCGTGATGACAACAAAAAGTAAAGGTGTTTGTTATAGCTGCATTGGTTATCAGTTGTTATTTTTTGCGCCAGTATAAAGGTATGTTTTATGGTAGCATGATTCTGGCGTGTCTGGCAACTCTGGTGGGCGACAGAACGAAAGGAAGTACAGACAATTGCTAGCACAAATTTTCTCACTAAGAGTGAGGAGCACTAAAGTATTATTTACGGTAACCAGGTCAGCATAATCCAACAAGACAACACTTACCAGTTCCAGGCATTAAAAACAGGACACTTAAAGGTAAGAAAATTAATTTGACAGAAGAAATATAGCAAATAGAATTTTAATGAAAATATATAAATTAGTGAACAATCTAATCTTAAGGGTGCGGTGTACTGCAATTTTCATCACAATTTTTTTTTGCACCTGATATTTTTTTTTCTTATTTTAGACACAAAATGTGACTAAATTTGACTCTTATGAAATTTTCTTATCTCTCATAGTTTTCATGTAATGGCTTGTTAGTCATATTTTGTATGTTTCCGTTTTAACGACTACACTAAAACCAACTGATATACCAAACTCAAAAAAATCACAGTGGATAAAGACATTGCAGGCTACAGTAACATGCTCATAAAAATAAAGAATAAAAATTATTGGTATTTTAAAAAAATGCTTAAACTGAAAATAAAAATTTAAGAAATCCAATATTTTTTTTAAAAATACAAATAATTTTTATTCTTTAATTTTATGAGCATGTCGCTGTAGCCTGTGGTGTCTTTATCCACTGTTTTTTTTTTAGTTTGGTACATCAGTTGGTTTTAGTGTAGTCGTTAAAATGGAAACATACAGAATATGACTTTAACAAGCCATTACGCGAAAACTATGAGAGGTAAAAAAAATTTATAAGAGCCAAATTTAGTCACATTTTGTATCTAAAATAAGACAAAAAATATCTGGTACAAATAAATAATTAAATAATGATGATGAAAATTGTGGTAGACAGTGCCCTTAATATATAAAATGAAGTGTCCTGAATGATAACTCACTCACTCATCAATGCACAGCCCAAACTGCTGGACCTAGAACCATGAAATTTTGAGAGAAGCTTCCCCTTGCCCCTTAGGCATCCACTGAGAATGGATTTTTTGAAATTCGATAATTAAGGGGGTGAAAAGAGATGAAATGTGTTTTCATAGAATCTCTGATATCTCATCAACCGGGAAAGCTATCATAATTTTTTTTAACTTCAAAATATTGCCCAAACAATTGCATATATGCAAATTTTTTGATTTTGCGAAATTCGAAAACTGAGGGGGTGAAAAGCTGTAAAATGTGTTATTCATTAGTCTGTGATTTCTCCTAAACCATTTCAAATAGTGAGGTGATGTTTTCTTAAAAATTATGCTTAAGTAAATATCTTTAAAGTACTTTTAGAATTTTTTGAAATTCATCCTTGAAAACTCTTTAAAAAAATTAAATGTGTTTTTAATTAATTCCACTTATCTCCTAAACCAGAGGAAATATTGAAATGGTTTTTGCTTTAAAATAAATCTTACGTAAATATCAAAATAATAATTTCAGGATTTTTAGAAATTCGTCCTTGAAAGCTGTTAAAAAAAAGTGTTTTCAAATAACCATCTGTTCTGCTTATACCCGTTGAGGTATAGAGATAATTTTTTTAAGAATGAAGCTTATGTAAATATCTACAAATCAAATTCAGGATTTTATGATATCCTAAAACTAAGGATGTGAAAAGCAGTAAAAATGTTAGTCTCCTGAAAAAAGAGAATGATCATTGAGAAATAACTCAACAGTTGTTTCTTTTTGCCAACCTACTCATAAATAAAACCTCTTTGGACTGTAGCCTGTACATACGAAAGAATTATCACTGCCTGCCTTTAAGCATTCACTCAGGTATTGTATAAAGTTCGTGGTGTGGGAAGGGTGGGGTTACAGGTTCGTATCCTGTGCAAGACTTTGCGTTGGGAATTACTGTGACATCATACGAGCATATTGCGCGTGCTCTTTACACTGAGCTAAGACAATTTATAGTTCACTATTATTGAGTACGCTAGCTGTTAAATGCCTTTCACATATTTTATCCAGAGTTACTGTTTACATTACATATTTTCACGTGGGCAAAGCCACAGCCGGGCAGTTATTTTCTAGAGAAATAAAGATGAATTAAAAACAAATATGTTCTGCAGTTAAAGTACGCTCAGCGAAGTGGACTGGATAAAGCTGTTTGTATTTGTTGTTTTAAAGATATAGAGAGATTATTGTAACACCATAAATTAATACTTAATTGAAAGTTAGTTACTCTTCTCTATAGTACACGCGGGCGAAGCTGCAAAGGGACAGCTAGTTTACTATAAAAGTAAAATAATTAACATAGTTTAAACATCATTCCTAAAAATTAATTTCCATTTACATTGACACTTCAAACTAAAAAGAGTATGACATATACCGTAATAAAAGTATTCAATGGCGCTGAAATACACACGTCAAAGACTTGCGATAAGTCTGAAGCACTTAAAAATTTGATTCCCACAAGAGCAATACCAAGTACGTAATATTTTTTTGTACATGTAAAACAAACAAATAATGTAATTTAATGCCCTTTAGCAGGAATTTTGTGCTAGTCTGCACCGTCCATAAATATTTGGTGACACCATATAAAAAATGTACATCTTCGGTGCTTGTTATTTAAATAGAGGATTGTTTGAAATATTTTTAAAACACGGCTAGACAGTTTACTAGACGGTGAAAAGAGGATGTCGGGTAATCCTAAATGTCATGTTTATTTGAGCTGATGTTACAGCTCCTATTGAAACCACAAAATAAGGATAGTACAGCTATGTATAAAACTAGAAAACAAAAGAGTGTGCTGCTTAGAGCTCGATACTTCCATCCATTGCATTATTGTTTACATCATGCACACCTGGCTAATTTTGAGCTTCAATAAAAATTGCAGGATGGATCATAATGGAGTTTTGAGAGCAGTATTGTATTTTTTTTTTTTTGTTCAAAAATGACATTCTTGTAAATGTGATTATAGATAATTATCAGATTCATTGTTACATTTGCAGAATCTTCAGCACGTAATTGTTAGTAACAACTTGAAATCATCTTTATTGGAAAATACGTTGACTGAATTCCATAACAGTTGTTTTCATGCTTTCAAAAAATCAGGGAAATGGTTTTCTGTCTGGGAAATCTGGAAAGAATCAGTGAATTTTCTTTGTTGCAAAGTGTGGCCATCCTGTAAATGTTGTGTGTTTCATGTTAGCTTGAACGTTTTGTGTCGCCCGGCAGTGGTGGTGGTGGGTGGAGCGGTGATGGCTGTTGTGTTGTGTGTTACAGACTTCTTGTTCAAGTTCCTGGTGATTGGCAGCGCTGGCTCCGGCAAGTCCTGCCTCCTTCACCAGTTCATTGAGAGCAAGTGTGAGTATATATCCCTCTATCTGTCTTGTTGCAGATGTGGCGGGAACCATTGTCGTAAGACATCTTGGTGAACTAGGTTCATGCCCTGGCGACGCTACTACGAGTTACTCTTTGTTAGTACAGTAAAACCTGTCCAAAACGGAACTCGATGGAAACCAGCAATTTTTTTTACATATCGATAGGTTTCCATTTTATTCAGGTGAAGTAGCAGACAAATTTTTTTTGTTAATAAATCGTACATTAGGAAAGTTTGTCATTTTAATGACCTAGATCATCAAAATTGTACAAAAACATATTATGATCACATTATTTAACAAGGAAATACTATTGTTTACAGTGTTTAAGCCACATCTCTTACATTGCCATATAAGTGAAGTGTTCATTTGCTGGCTTGATGAACTCATATTTGGGACATTCCACGTCAAATCAACCAATTAAAAAATTAAAATTAAAATCAAGGTTTTAGATTTTGACAATATTTTGTAAATATGTAGGACCTATCGCAAAGATGAAATTGGCCGAGTTACAATTTTTTTGGACTGTTAGTTTCTGAGTTATGAATTTTTTAAATTTTAAGAAAATTATTAATTTTGCTGCATTTGGAAATTTTGTAATTGCTCTGGTTCGAGAACCGTTCAACATAGAGAGCTGAACTTAGTGTCATTTTGTTCATTTGATTATGGCGTTTCATAAAATATATAACATCATTACATTACTAAAAAATATATTATCCCCAAAAACTTTAAAAAATAATTTTTTATATAACTCAAAATCGGAATTTTTAATTTTTTCGAAAAAATTTAATTT
>PNEQ01120588.1:0-12194 GCA_003012365.1 Medauroidea extradentata
ACACCTTCGATTACATACCGCCAAGAAACACAGTTTAACAAGAAACAGTGTACCTCTGTTATTTTGAGATCAGTCACATATCGTAGTGTGCTAAATTGCACACCTGATGAGACTATGAGACGTAGAACTCTCTGAAGTCGAAACGAACATGACATTACAATACGAGACAGGAAGACCAGCGACTTTCCAATCCCCTGTCTGGATTAGGGAACTTCAACTTCGGAAACCATCCCCGTTAGAGGTGAGAATCGGTCGGAGACCAATAGCTGGTATCTGTCATGTTCAAGAGTGTGTCTTTAGGACGTGTGTGCTCCGCACGATACACCACCCGCTACGGTGAGAATATAGCAATTGGAAATCCCAATTCGTATCCTAAACCGTAAGGCCCGTCCAAGGATAAGAATGACGTACTCGTGTTTCGATCTTCTTGGATCTCTTCAGGTAAGGGTAGGTTGCAGATTCCAGCAACCACCTTACGACACGGTTTACAGATTTTCGTAAACTTAGAGGTTGGCGTGAAAGGTACAAGAAACTTGACACCTTGGATTTTCATACACAAAGCTACTGAAATTAAGTTGCATGAACTTCTGAAGGAAGACCTATAAGGTAGTAGCCATCTTGTGTGGAAGCTATAGAAAGTGACCAAGAATTTGAGGCTTCAAGACTTACATTGCTTCTACTGCACTGCACACTCAACTACTACAAAAGGACAAGCTGGCGGTAATGATTGATGTCTCTGACTTTGCAGTCGGTTCAGTGCTGCAACAGCATGTTCAGGGAGCTTGGCACATGCTGGCATTCTATTCCAATAAATCCAATACAGTTCAACGGTGCTAATGCAAGGAGCTCCTGACCGACTATCTTGGACTATCGCAGTTCCGCCACATAGACAATGGCCGAGACCTTGTCGTTTTCACTGATCACAAGATTCTCGTCTGTCTTCGCCTAGCAGTCCGACAAGTGCGCCTCTCGCTGTGCTACGACTTCGTTACAGCTCACCACAGATATATGGCTTATATATTTGGCTCTGACATCACTACCATTAACACTCAATCACAGATGGAAACCATCACGACACTGCACTATCAGACACTTGCTGAGTCACAAGCAGCTTATGAAGAACAGCTGTAGTTTCTGCAATAGGGTACTGGGCTACAATTTACTAAAGTTCGTCTGCAGGATTCTCTGCCTGAAATGTATTGCTATGAGTTGACACAGAGTTTACGGCCGTTTATCAGTTCCCCATTTTGCTCCCCAGATTTCGACATAGTGCACCTGCTTGCCGACGAAGGGGTCAAGGTATCAGTAAAATTGATCATACAATGGTTTGTATGATCATTGATAATTTCAGACTGTCGATGATAGCCACATGCCTACTTCTCATATCAACGTGCGAAGATATCCCAGCATATCTCCTCACCAGTTAGCTCATTTTCATCATTATCTCTGTTAGAACACTTGCGCCTCGATCTAATCGGACCCTTGATATCATCTCAAGGCTTCCCCTACTGCCTCATGTTGATCAACTGCTTCACTCATGGGCCGGAGATGGTATTGGTAGAAGGTATCCAGGCAGTGATGAATGCCTTATATTGCACATGGATTGCATGTTTCTGGATGCCTTTACCCATCACTACAGACTAGGGATGTCAGTTAAAACTATCTTTGTTTACGAACTTCGCTTAACTGGCCGGCACGTCCTACTATCAGACAACGGCGCATTATCTGGCCTCTAATTGAATGGTGGAAAGCTGAAACACTACAGACCATTGGACGGATATCCTACCCACCATCTTTCTGGAGGTATCAGCTGCTTGTGAGATGTCCTCAATATCTCTGCAGCCGGCTAGGTTAACGGCCAGACACTGCACCTGCCTGGGAAATTTCATGGTTAACATACACCCTACCTTACACTCGGAGATCAGACACACTTGAACGCGTCTCAATATTACTTTTACACGAAGTTAACGACAGTAAAACTTGTTTATAACGAGTTTCAATTAAGTGTCAATTTTATATGTTAACAGAATTTAACAGAAAACATTTTAGGAATACTGCTGCAAGCCAGTTAAATTTAAAATTATTTAATGCTGTAGGGCGCTGTTGCTATCTGTTCAGTAGGATAGTGACTGCATGGGCCGCAGTAATTTCACAATTTTAGACGAAATGTTTACAAGTTAGAAGGAAAAGGAAGTTATGGTGAGACTTTTCAACTGTGAGGTAAGAATTTATCCTCTGTAGAGCAGCAGTAAGAAATGTGGCCCTCCCAATTTTAAGGGGAGGGGGGGGACTGAATGACGAACCACCAACATGATATCGCACGTATGAATTATAATTAAAAATTGTTGTACGGACCTAAATCACATCAGAGTTTAATGTAAATATCAGACATGGAAGTTGGGCTGTATAATGTAGGATATTTACGTTCTTCATTCGTGACATACAACTTAATATATATTTTACAGGCATTAATAATTATTCCCCTGAAAATGTGGAACTGCTATTCCATTGTATTTTCTTATTATTTTGTTGTCTTCCTCCTCTTCCTCTCCATGCAATAGTCAGCTGAATAATTTACAGTTCAAAGTCAAAGTTAGGCTTGCATCTAGGGTAGCGGTATCCGATGAGTCACGTACTGTATCTGTTACTACCAAACAACCCTCTCTCTCCTCTTACATTCTCTCTTCAACATTTATACAAGCACAAAATAGCGAAGTTTCTATGTCTCCCTCTTTCTTCTACGTCGTACATGTATTATCCGCCTCTAGCCTAAAGTTATATATAGGTGCGCTTCTCCACAACACAAGGCTACATCCAAAGTAGAGTTTCTGCTTTCATAGTTTCGGCCGTGCTAATATTTCAGGAAGATGTTTTAATAATGCTTCCTCCTTCAAGTTTATGTATTGTTTCTGGCGTATGTTGCAATGATAACACTACGCGCTTTGTTTGAAAATCTTTACTTGGCTGCAAATATGAGGAATAATACACTAACTAAATCATCCTTTGAAAAGATGGCGCTGCGGTACTAGCAGTGCGGCGAAATTGTTGATGGTTACCATATCACAGCTTCTTCGTGTCGCAACTGAGCCCATCATATAGTGAACATAACATGGAGCGATAATAGGCTTCTGTGCGTGTGGCAAACACATCACGTGGATGTAGACCAAAACAAAATTTCGATGTTATTACGCATAAAACTCCCCATGCGCGAATTAAGTTATCAGTAAAATATGTTTAATTAAAGTTTATCGACTCGAAACATTATCACGAAATGTATGGTAGTCCGATAAAGGCGACATTCACGTCAGTGTATAGAAATAAAATACTGTTTGTAAGACTGTTTTAAAGCTAAAATATATTTAATACGTTACTAACAACTGGCGCATAATCCGTTGATGCATAACATATTCCAGTTCTTACTATACGCTGATAACATAGAAAAGCTGCTAGCTTACGATAGAGAATATATTAACTGTTTTAGTGTATAACGTTTCGGCTAACTGTTGAAGAAAAAAGAAGAAAAATAGAAAATATCATTAGATAATCACTAGGCTTCTGCTTTGCTTGTATACAATATTTTTCCTAGTACTAATTTAATCTCGCTTGCAGTTTTTGTGTGTCAGAATTTCACATTTGCACATATTTAATGAAATTAGAGCCAAGAACCTTCCGAACAATAGATCGGAGCTATAAACAGCTGTGCCACATGGCGTCTAAATTATTCATACGTCCAAATCACGGCCGTAGAAAAACAGGTCTGGACGCTCGACTATCTACCAATGTATTGTGTTTGACCCCCTTGTTGTTTGGCTGTAGTTCGTCAAGTTACCGAGAATGTTGTACTTTTTGGCGCTGTAATCCGGGTGGTCGGACTCAAACTCCGTCCATTTTTTTCTAGTATTTACATTTTAAAGTAAATAAAGATTGCTGGAGCCGTGCTTTAGGATTATCAGCGAAGGAAGTATTTCATAAATTGATAAAAAAAAAATACGTTTTTGGTAAACTGTTTATTTTTGTGGGAGGGAAGTGGGTGGAGTTCGAGCGCGACCACCCGGATTACAGCGCCAAAAATGTATAGCATGATCGATAATTTGGTGAACTGCAGCCAAACAACAAGGGGGTCAAGTTTGCAGGCGAGTGTCCAGACCTGCTCTTCTACGACCGTGGTCCAAATTATTGATAATTTCTTAGGCTCATAGAGGTTGTACAACATCGTGAGAACTTTAGGTTAGAACGAAACTCCGGTAAAATTTATTTCTCGCTGGTCGTACTTGCTTCTCGGATCGTCTGCCTCGAAAGTATACAAACTAAGGTTCTTCAAAATAATTAATTATCTTACGAAATAAAAATAATGCATACATTTTTAGGTACTTATGTAGGTATCATTCTGAATCGAACACCACCTCAAAATCTGTACGGGTTAGATAAGTATAATCGGCTGACAGAAAACAAATTTAATCCTTCTAACTCCTTTAGGTACCGAATTTGGAAAATTCTTAATTTCACACCTTAAATATTTGTTTAAGTATCCAAGTGATGTGAAAATCAAGACGATAGCTCGTTCAGTCGAAGCAAAACCGATCATTCATTTAAAATCACATATAACCCCTGTATAGTACTGAGAGTTCGAATTTTTAAAAAGTCTTAAAACTGTTTTGCGGTCACTTACCTAATCATCACCCTGCAACAAATTAAACTGAGTATATCGATGGGTTCGATATACATCGACGATTTATCTGAAACACATCTTCTAAGAGACTGAATTTCGTAAAACCCTTGAATCACATTTTAGACTATTTTACTGGTGTCTCTTGGACGTGAGAAACACGACAATAGTCCGCTGAACTCAAGATATATCGACGATTAATTGAAAACACATTTAATTACTTTTCACCCCTTTTCACATCCGTACGTGGGAAATTTCAAAAAATTTGTTAAATTACTTTTCAGGTATTTGAGTAAGCATAAATCATAAACAAAAATCATCTCGCTATGTAAAAAACAATGTGTTATATGTATATCGATTGTGAACCCAAAACACCCTTTACCTTTTCTTTTACCTCATTGGGGCTGAATTCCGAAAATGTATTTTAATAATATTTCGGATATTTACAAAAGCATCAATATAAAGCAAAGAGCACTTCGTTATCTCGATTGGTTGGATATATATTGAGGAGAAATCGAAAACACATTTCATGTGTTTTCACTTTCTTAATTAAAGAATTTCGAAACATCTTGGAGTCCTGTCATAGGCATTTGTACAAGTAAAAAATTGAAGTAAAAATCACGATGATGTGTTTCAGTGATATAGACGATCCATAAAAACACACATTTTGCCCCTTTTTACTGCTTCGAGATCGAATTTCAAAACATTGTAAAACAAGGTTTTGGGTATTTACGTAAGCAACATTTTGAAGTGAATACCAACTCTCTATCCCGAAGGATTCGACAGATATCGATAATTAATCGGAAACACATTTAAGGTATTTTCACCTCCTAACATGGTGAATTTCGAAAATCCTTAAATCGGCTGGTATGAATTTTTATGTGTGTCCTATTAAAGTAAAAATCGCGATGATAGGCTGTTGAATTTGAGCTCTGTCGATATTTCTTCGGAAATACATTTCACCCCTTTTCACCTACTTCAAGATCGAATTTCCAAAAATCCATTTTTAGTGCTGTCGGCTATGACCTGAGGAAGAATCCACACAAAAAAACTTCTCGATTCTAGGTTCAGTGGGTTGGGCTGCAGTTTTATATGTCTGTCAGTCAGCGTTCCCATATATATATATATATATATATATATATATATATATATGCATATATATACATACATATATATATGTATGTATTGTTACAAGTTTGAGACATAAAACTTTACATGTGGGCAATTCCCATGAGTTCTTTTGGGACAGGGGTCTTATAATTAGAAATAAAAGAGTTAAATTAAGTACTGGATCTAATAGCTCACAAAGCTACGAAATACACTAAACAGTAATCTACTATAACTCACAACACAATTAGTTATGCACACAATTACTACTGTGTCACAGACACGTTAATTAACTTTGACAATAAAGCACGAAAATGTATACCATCAATTAATTAAACAGTACAAATCACAATAAAATTCAGTCATATATCCAATCAACAGTCTTTCAAATAGTGACAGTGTACAACCTTAATATTCCGCCGTGGTGATGAATCGTCGTGTGCTGCGCAGCACCCCGAGTGTACCGCTGTCTTCACTCTTGAGGTCTTCGGTTCGACTCCCGTCGCGTACCTCCTTCTTCGCCCGTCAGCCCTTCGCAGCAGTCCTCTTGGTTCGTCCAACACTGCTCCGAAGGTAGCCGCCTGCCGCCTCACAGTAGACTCTGACGTCACCAAGATGTCTTCACCAGTCTCTCTCCACAGGCGTAGCACCTTCCTCTAGCACTACCAATAGCGAACTCTCCCTAAATGTGCCGATTCTGCGCTTTTATACTCCTTGAAACAGTCGGGGAATAACCGCATTACAGGGGTATAAATATAGACATTACCACATGTTTCGGACATTATTTGAGTCACGTAGGCCGTCCTCGTAGGGTTAAGACGCAGTTAAGACAGGTATCTATGACGTAGCTTAGGCGTGTCTTCCATCACGTAGCCGCCCAGCCTATGAGTCAAGGGCCAGTCCACAAAGTGTTACGAAACAGCCTCCGACCACCGGCCTCCAGGCACATGGTACGCAACAGTATATATATTGGTGGGTTAGTTGCCAAGTGGTGTAACTCTAAAATGGATATTTTTCTGGAGAGAGAATTTTAAGTTTGTATCCGTGTTAAACTTCAGGGATTACTTCATTTAATACATAATGCAATGGAAAAATTTAGTTGACTAGGACGCACACCATTTGGTAAGTATGTAGACCTCAGTGCAGGTAACTCTGTAGTGGTGTAAGTCCATTTGCGAATTTTTGTGACGTACACGACTTGGCAACTAACCCACCCAGTAGTAGTTGGTAAGATTTTAAACTATAAATTTTAATTTTTTTAGTTGACACGATATTTGACCAACTTTTAGTCTTTCTGTAACAATAAATAAGTTCTCTTTTCAAACATTTACAACTACAGAAGAATGAGACTTTACGCGCGTAGGTATTACATAACAAAATTGTATTTATCCATTAAGACACTCCAGACGATACTGGTGTAAAGTTATACTAGTTGAAAAGATGACATTTCTTAGTTTCATGTATAGCTTTGGTATAAATGATAAGCCTTGATGTGGTACAAAGAAATCGATTGCGTTTATTACAGATTATCTTATCTGAAGTGCCGTTATTTCTCCCAAATAAATTCAAAATGTTAAATTTCTAAACGTCCATCACACAGTTGTATATTTGTGTCTTGCTGAAAGGTTAGAGAAGCAAAAAATTATTATAACAAAGCTACTTTGAATTAAAGTAAAAGTTCAACAATTAGCTTGTGACATGTGTATCGTCATGAGACAATGTATGACGTTTCAGTTTCTAGCTGTGTTTACAGACGATAGTCATACTGATTGGCTATAAGTTAATAATTTTTATAATTATAATGTATTATTTTTACACGCCGGCGTAAATGTTTGTATCTAGAATAGTAACCTTTATATAATAATTGTATATAGTGGTTTAGTTTGGACGGGTGACGCTTGGGTGCGCCACAACTCTTGGCTAGGTTGCTGGCGACGTGTGCGCGGCAATTATTACGCCGAGAGCCGTCAACTGGACTGGTCAGAGAGAACTGCGAGGCAAAGTGTGTCTCGTCTCTACCCACCTGAGGACATATGGTGTGGGGTCTGAGCATTTGTGAATTTCCTACGAAATTAATTGAAACATTCTCAGCTGTTGTAGAGAATGTTACGACAGTGGCAGCTTATCTTCTCGCAAGCAGAACTTCGTTCTCGGCACGAGAGACCATAAAAATGTTAACCGCTCCTCGTCGTTCTGCATGTCCAATTCTACTGCAGGGGCGCCCCTCAGCGACGCCGGATATGACGTTGGATACGAATTCTTCATTAAAGAAGTCTCTACGTGATAAAGGTAGGGTGTCGACCAGTGTTTTTACCCTACTGGACGTGGGCGTAATTACTCTCATCTTAAAGTGGAACTATTTGTCTGGCGAAGTAACTTTACACATCTGAGAGTAGCCACTTGATAGTCACCCGTCACTGAACATTGATAAGGTTGGACGGTATATTAATTGTAAGAACTTGTATCCCAAAACAATTGTAATAATTGTGTTGAGTAAATGTTAATTAATACGTAATGCCGGTTACATTATTTAACAGCAGATCTCAACGTTACATATTTAAACTGTCCAGAAATAATTTGGGTTGGGATTTAAATGTTGTGCCATGTATTACATTTAAGAGGGAGGCACTCTTGAAATCCACAGCCCAACAAGCTGGAGGTCTCAAGCTATACAAAACACGTTCGTGACATATAATTACTATGCAGAATAAAGAAATTAAAAATTACTCATTACATCCAAAATACCATAGAAAATAACAGAATTATATCGCCTAATTTTAAGAAAACCTTCTTTTGAGAATATATAACAATAAGTTTGATTAGTAATAATAATAATAGCAATTTGAGAACCAACACCTTTTTTAGTAGCCAATTCTTTATACACAATACAATATCTGGTACGAATATTTTCAATTTACAAATAATTAATATCACACATAGCCTGGAACATAAAATATGTGATTCCAACAATTTACAAGATCTGACAGTATTGTTCGTTATGGACTTTAAACGCAAGATAGAATTTTTGTTTATGTGCAACTTATTTATTAAATTTGGAATACTTTCTCAATTAAACGTAAAAAATTAATTAATTTTGAGAGAAATTATTTTGAGGAATTACCAGAAAAATTTGTTTATTTTTGCCATCCAAATTTTAAAATGCCACTAACTCGCCGTGCTCTGCACCACATAAAGATCGCCGAAGACACGAGTACGAATTAACGATGTTGGACAGAAAATCTGATGCGATTCACCTGTAAAATTTTTTATATACTGTAATGAAATTCGTAGGAAAAAAAATAAAACATTTATTGAACGCAGAGAAACCATACGATCCGCAAATCATTAATTGCTTATTGACTTTTATATTACTCGAAGGAAAAACGAACACTAAACTAAACAATTGTAGTACAATAATTTTTTTTTAATTTGTTTAGCACACAATCGAATGTATACATGTTCATAACTGTGTTTAAAATGTATAGTGTCCATTACTTTTAAGTTATCTTTGAAGTTCAACTACATTTACTTAGACTTGAAATCACATGACGCGGAAAAAACCTTGAAGTAAATTTAAAGATGTTGTTACTTGTACATTCCATAAGCAATGATGTTACATTACTTGGGCACACGTCTGTATAGAAGCAAGAATCTCGAAATAAATACGACATACAGCCAATTTATACCTGTAAATACAATAGTAAACTTCATACCCAAGAATTTCATAGCTGGTTGCTGCTGTTATAAGACCAGGTTATTATTTTTACTGAATAGCTTTTAAAAATCCAGCAGATTATGCTACTTGTGTTTGTGCACTCTAGTTTATTTGAACTTTATTGCTTTTACGGACTTATTTTCCGTTTAGAAAATTTCGTGTTATAACACTTATTATTTGTGCTTAGTGATTATGTCATTGTTATCGCTATGACTAACCTAGTGAGGAGATAAAATAGAAACACATTGCGCCATCATTTCAATGTTGTAAGCAAAAGGCAGATATTAAGTATATTACACACGATTTAATAGCACTTTTGTTATTTAAACTATCGCTATACCCATTTCAGGGTATTGCATAATTACTTACAGACAGTACCCTGCAAATATTTAATATTCTTATTTGGTTCATGTAGTTTAAATTCTGCTACATTACACGGGTGATTATACTTTAGTAACAATTTGTAAGATACATATTGAACATTCAATGCATTTTTTTAGTATAGTCAAACAATTATATAAAATAAGAAAATAATCTTAATTGTGTGGTAATGAACAGTCTTGCTTGTGTTGTGTAAATTGAATGTTTTTTTTATATATCTTACCATATGTGTAGTAATGTTTGTATTATTTGTTTATAAGGGATTATACTTTCGAAGTAACTTGTACACAGCGTCGAATGTAAAATTGTTATTTACCAAGCAGCATTCGCAGCAAGTTAAATCACGTGAATCAGAATAATAAAGTCTACCAATACAATTTTCGCATCTACGCAACTTTGTTTCGTTATTACATACATTCTGTTTAACAGCTTTGTCTAGCTCTGCACAATTCAAATACAAAGTTATGAATAATTTATATACTGTGTGATATGTATGCCAAAATGGGTGAACGAATTGTTTACCGCTGCAATAACGTCGTTACTTTGTAAATTACTATAATATTGTGAACAGATCCGTTTTTTTGGCATACGCCATTGCGGACGAATGTTGTCGTATTGCGGAAAAATAAAAAGAAAACAAAGGAAGAAAAGCCAGCGAGCTATAGTCAACAGACATAAAACATACATATACTTCCAGAAAGGAATATAGACATATCTCAAAAGACGACAAAAGGATAAAACTAGGGATCTATAAAGACTAGGTATAATCGTCCGCCATTTTGTGTCTTTCGCAGCTACCGCTAGCGAAGTTATGCTCGCGCGCCCGAAAAATCGCAGAAACCTAACTCATCACCAATCGAAAACTGCTCGGTCAAACGACTTAAAAAAAATTGCAGAGTATTAATGAATTGTCCTGCCAATGACGATATTCATTAAATTTCTTTATGACAGTTATTTACTATGTTAAAAAAAGTTTAACAATGGCATGAAAATTTTTGACCGTGAAATGCAGGGTTAAATATAGTAAGCGAGAAACATTTTTCATTTTACGAGGTAGATGGAGGGTGTCAGTGGACGAAACAAAAAGGATAGTATAAAATAAATATTTATGCTCCTCTTAACGAGATCTGCGAATCACTGTTCCTTTGGCGGCAGGTTGAAGACAGAATATCTCTGGTGCGCGGTGCCGCGCCGCCTAGCTCAACGACCTTACTACGAATTATACCTTGGTTTGTCTTCATAGTATTTAATATTAATTTGAACTCTACATTTTGTATTTATTACAAAGTTTTCAACTTTCAATAACTAATTTTAGGGTTGTGTACGAAAGTATGCATTATCGAATATAAATAAATTTACAAAATCAAAAATTGAATAGAAAACTAATGCTACATCCTTAATTTTACTAAAGATAGTTTTTCAAATCTACTATTTTTTTAAAATTCTTTTAAGATTGTTGACTCTCCCACAAAATAGGCTTAGACCTACATACAACTAGAAATATATATTTTTTATTTACTTAAAGGCACATTTTCAACAATTAACAATAATTAATAAATACATAAACGCATATTCATCTTGTTGCGGCTTTGCCTGGCAAGTCGGCTATCTAGAGGTCCGAGCGGCAATCAGGTCAGCGTTGGGAAACCACGGAAGACAGCCACTCACCTCACCCTCCTTGTAGTGGCGCAATAATGAGGACAAGCACGCCGATATGGCACTGTTACCAAGTAAACGAGGACTGTCGGTCGTCCACCAGCACTCATCGGCTCAACAACACTGCAGTTCTCCGTCGGGGCTCGGGGTCGAGTGCCGGCGGGTGCGTGCTCGTCCGTCGATGCCGTCTCCTCATCAGTCCAGCTTCGGTAAGGTCGTCAGATCTAGTTATGTTGCAGCAACTCTCAACTTAATGTAATAATTTAATAATCAGTAATATTGCGCTCCCCTCCTAAATAGATCACATTGTAACCTATTTTGTATTCAGAGTACCTACCATTGTAGTATAGTAACTGCCCGTTTAACCATAACTGTCTATTTGTCTTTTAACTGTCCAGTAGCGGCCGGTGATATTAAATTGTGGGTGTTCACACAATTATGCGAACGCCGAACACACATGCACAATCACAAAAAAAAAAAAAAAGATATCCTACCTTACTGCATTCTTGAAGTTCGTTTTGGAGTCAGGTAATCTGTGTTGGTGCGACACCGTAGCTTTTCTAAATGAGGCTGATCAGGTCCTAAATCTTTAATTGCTAACTTTTCCTCGTACGTAAGTTTTCTGTTCGCTAAAATTGTTTGCACGGAATTCATAATGGCAGTTTTTAA
>PNEQ01120589.1:0-12194 GCA_003012365.1 Medauroidea extradentata
CGTGAAAGTTAAAATGCAGCGATAGTTTTAGTGAGTGCTCAGTTTATAGAGAACAGCCTATACACTTCGTGTAACTGCATTCATATGACGTGAAAGTTAAAATGCAGCGATAGTTTTAGCGAGTGCTCAGTTTATAGAGAACAGCCTATACACTTCGTGTAACTGCATTCATATGACGTGAAAGTTAAAATGCGGCGATTACGTGTCTCTGCACTTGGTCGGGAAATATAAACGTTCAGTTCTTTCTTAGAGCGAGTGGTTTTCCTTCACCTTCTTTTGCTGCTGCACTAACCTTGTCCCTATTCCCGATCACGACAGATTCAAGATCATGCGGTCATAGAACTGAGCTCGCCTTATTACATCTTTACGAAGTAATAATAGTGGTCCAGTGCAAGTGTAATGGTGTGCGCAGGCAATAAAACTTGGACGTCCTCGTTCTGCTTCTGCCGTAGCGAGAGAATAATGGCGGGTCGTAAAAATACTCACGGCAGTTAAAAGATATACCATTTCGTCAAACAACCTGCGTAATAGTAATATTACACACAAGGAAATACACTTTGGGGCAGAAGACATTAAGTCGAAAGCCCTGTTGAATACTGATTTTGAATTTGTGTCAATGTCTCTTACATTTTTGTTAAATATAACCTGTATTCTTGAATTAATTTAGGAATTATGTTATCCTATGAGGCACAGAATTCTCTAATGGCAACGTATAAAATTTAGCTTCAGTTACTTTCAAACATGTAACCTAATATTTGTGTGTTTTATGAACATGTTTGTGTTCTAAAACTAACGTAAGTAGCCACAGTTACAAAAACTGTTCACTTAACAAAAGTACTTACTAATCTATGCTCAAAATTTGCAGAGCTCGTTCAGATATATTACATATTTTAATTTGAAATTATGAAAGCAGTTTTTGTGGCGTTTTCTACTTAAATCAAACATCAAGCGCTTGAGTGACATCTTCAGTGGGAATTGTGTCTTTTTTTTTATCTTGTATAAAAGTATTCAGTCATAGTCGCGAGACGTCCCATGTTCATGCTGGTACACTCGTTACTGTACAGCTGCAGACTTGTCTTGTCCGCCGAAATTGTTCCGTAGCTTCAGATGCAATGTTACGGTGAAAAGTTATTACATTGAGATGCGCATGGTTCTGGAATGACATGCGTCGATATCAGAATTAATTTGATTGTCACAAAAAAAATTTAAACATAAAACTTGTCTTATAAATAATTTTACTATAACGTTCAATGCTAAACTATTTTATTGCTTACGCTCTTTTATTTACTATCGTTATAATGTTATTTATATATCAAATAAACTGTGCAATGGTACATTTAAAACACAAATTTTTGCCGCACAAATGTGTCATGGTAAATAATGTGTTTTTAGAGTGTTGTTTTCTATAGTATCTTATTAATTAGGAACATTATAAAGTAATCAGACATATAATAAAATAAGCAGAAACATATCAGTATGAGAAAACGTTTGCTCACAAAATTGACAAAGATTTATTTTTACGATTTTTTATATTTGTACTGGTTTTTCCAAAAAAAAATATATTCTTGACTTGTAGCTGCCAGCAGGGACGTAGCCATGGGGGAGTTAGAGTGGCTATTAGGATATCTGATGATTTAAAAATAATATTTCATCAATGTATGTTTTAGATACATTGAGACATATTTTACTGATTATTCTGAGAATATTCTAGCCACATATTTTAAAGTAATTTAATTGAAGGACGGTAAATAGGTTTATTTTCCGTGATAATTACAGTGTAATATAATTATAGTTGTTTGCAGCATTGTTTTTGTGCTAGTTACTGCTTGTAATTGCTTCTTACCGTTGGCAACACTGGCAGACGAGGAGCCGGCACAGGAGGTAGGAATACGCCGGATGCGCACGTCAGGCGCTGTGCTGTGATGTATCGGCTGCGACGTCGTATATACCCTGCCAGCTCGACAGCGTGTGACTGCTACGCGAGACTTGACTGTCACGTATGTGCGGGAAACTTTGCTCGAAGATACAGCGGGATGGAAAACTACCTATCGCTCCAGGTGGAAGATGACAGACGCTGGGAAAATTCGTTCTGCGAAGGTTGTGAAGCGACCCGCTCACACACACTTGTCCTCTCGTTCGTACTCAGTACTGAATACCATGTGGCGTAGTTTGTGCTGCCCCGTCAATGCTCGTGGCTTTACTGGCTGTAGTGTTGTCGGAGTGAGAAATATTTCCCACGTCTGAGTATAATGTAAAAAAAAATATCGAGTAGGGTGTGAACCCGAGGGCAGGTTATTACGCACAGAGAGGCAGACTTCAAACCTCGGAGCCGTAGGCGGCCTGGCAGATTGCATGAAAAGTGACCCTACAATGGAACAAGGATGGATAAACGGTAATATTCCGAGAAAATTCTCCTGCCAATGGCAACGTACGCCACGCTTCCCACGTGCCGAAATCTGGGACCAGTCCCTCCGGGAATCTAACTCGGATTGCCTTGGTGGGAGGCGAGTGATCTGACCAATACACAACCACTGAGTATAAAATCGCATTTCTTCTTATTCAATGTCCTCTTGCAGTTGCAAGAGTAATTTCAATGAACAAAGACACGATAGCAAAATCGTAAATTACAAAGCGCCAATGAACACTATGAAAATAAACATACGTAATTATGTGGGTTCTACCCAACAAAAATATTTGACGGTACGCTTAGATTTATTATTCAAAATGCAAACAGTAAGCAACATCATTGACGAGTGCAGAAAATGCACAGTTAAAAATTACACAAAGAAGGTTCAAAAACATACTAAGCAGATACATATTTCGCAAGTTAGCGATCTTCCAAACTCTATAAATCATCCAAATGGTGCTAATGCGCATATAAATAGACATCAAAACAATTTATAAAAAATCTACAATAATAACCTTGAAAGTCATTAAATACTGTGTACACACGCACATAAATACATTTGACCTTTATAAAAATGTACAGTGATAACTCTGAAAATCATTAAATGTTGTGACTTGGAGTGTAACATACACGTAGGAGAATTTAAACAGTGAGATCTTGTTTCATGTTTTATCATACCTGTCACCATTACCCTGTGAAAGTGTAGCATCCGAGTAGCGATCCAGCATTTAAAGATTGTTTGCAACGAATAAAGGAAAACTAATTAAAAAGTGTAGTGTACGTGCTTGCGTGCGTGTGTAAAATTTTTAATGTGCTTTCTAGTAATAAAGCTGCAGTGAATTCGTATGTGGTTAAAATTAATTAATTAAAAAAAAAACTGAAAGAGTGCCAGATGATGTTGCTTTTCAGATTGTTGTCCATCCAGTTACTTAACAGAATTTTGTTTCCTGAGTCTGAAGCTATGTTCTCGTGTATTTTCGCACAGTTCAAAAGCTATGAATATTCGAAAATATGCCATAATACAATTTTAGGAATGCGTTTTCGTGTGTAATCTTCGAACGATTCCTGCATTTGATTGGAACTATAAACTTAAGTGTTTTGTGGACATACGTCATTGCGAGAAATGTTGCCGAGGTACATAAAAACGCCCAAGTAAAAGAAAAAAAATCAGTATTAGCTGTAGTCAACAGACATATCACACATGCCGAAAAGGAATGTAGTCGTATCCAGAAAGACGACATGAAAAATATAGTACAACAGTAATAACACAAATTAATTTAGGAACAGAATATAGTAGTATCAAAATATACGACGCAGAAAAAAACAAAACAAAAAGAACAACGAGATGAAACGAAAAATAAAGCATATGGGAAAAGGCGATAAAAAGGACGAGGACAACGATAACAACACAAATGACTAGATTTAGTGGATGTTAACACAGCCGCCTTAACAAAGGGAAAAAAAGGGGGGGGGGATCCGAAAAATAGTAAGTTCTCTTCGCCGACATGAGATTCGACGTTTCTGTAACTGGCATCTTCTATCGTCTTCAGGCACACTTTGCATGAGGATTAAAGGCGAAGAGAGAAGTGGTGAGCGACCAATATTCAACCTTAGTGCCCGAACGTTCCCAGGTCCTAATACACACAGTTCAAAGCGGCGACATCATTACATTATTACAGAACTAGCCATTACACGTATAGTTATCACCAAGCCCATATTTTTTTTTCAATTTCCTCCTAAAATATACTTTTTTTTGCTGTTATCGGAAACATTTATAGGCCTACGTGTTTAACATTCATTGTAAAAAGATCCTCAATTACAGTGATTAGTTTCCTAAGGAAATAGAAGGTACACACGCAAATATTTCAGAACTTCTGTTATCTAAAAAGGACATCTATAAATGTTTCGCATAAGGTTCAAAGGCGCTGCATACTTCAAAGCTCTGGCTAGAATAAGGTTAGGGATCAACGTTTTTAATGGTGTTTATATCTTTGCTTTCGAAGTTCAGTCGCGTCGTAGAGGCAGATGATATAAACGCTTCGTCTCGCACTGCAGCAGGCATCTTCAGGTTTGAGTTATGAAAAGGCCAGCTCAAATTTATTGTGAGCCAATGGGTAAGTTGGCTCGACCAATCACAGCGGGTTCACTCATGATTGCCTGAAAGGAAGGTCAATCAGAACAGGTCACTTCTCATTGGCTATTGTTTCGGCTGATCAGGGAAAGGTCTTTTTTTATTCTCGGATGATCTATTTTCTTTATTAATATTTTTATTATTTCTATTTTTTATTTTTTTATTTCATCTTTTTCCTTGTAGGCAGTTGTGTCTTACTTGTAAAAAAGTGGAGTCAAGGTGTTACTCAGCTTGCATCCACCTTCTCTATTTATATTTTGTAGGTGCTTCCATATCTCTATTGCTTTCTTTACTATTATTTTCCTGTTATTGCTTTTGTTGGTTATGGTCTAGGAATGTTCAAAGTTGACATTGTGTTTAGCGATGGATAAATGTTCTGCTACGGCTGACCTGGGGTTCTCATGTTTGAAGTCTTGGATATGGTCCTTGATTCTGGTTAAGATTCTTCTGCAAGTCTGGCGTATGTAGACTATCTACAGGAACATGCCACTTTGTAGATGCCAGCAAGTTTTTCGGCTGGAGTTTTGTCCGTCACTGAAGTGTGTATGTATGTGTATATATATATATATATATATATATATATATATATATATATATATATATATATATATATATACCCACACATACACACATACTACACAAAACATATAAGTGAATAAGGGAACCTTTAATTGCCAGTAGAATTTTCCCAATTCAGTCACTTTCACTGGTAAAGAATTATTATAATTTTATAAATAACTGCAAATTTGTGAAAAGTATGTTGGCAATTTTCATATAAGGTGCTTCCAAGAAAGTTGGTACTTTTAATTAATCATGATATTGTGAACAAGTTTGGCATTTTTACGCGAAATAGAACACGCGTGATACGATACGATACAACACCGTTAATACGTTCGGCAGGGACTTCTCATAAACGCAAAGGCTGGTTGTTGTGCAAGAACATACAGAAAAACAAACAACATCGCAGAAAATATTCAATAATATATAAATGTATTGCTTATGTTATTACAAAAATAAGATGTTTTGACAACGCTGACATGATTTTCGCACTGTACTATCGTAGACGTACGCCATTACAATATTATGTCTTCTCAGAAATTATTCTAAGATTTCTTGGACGACACATATTGCAATAGCGTATGTCCACAATAGTACAGTACGTTAGTCTGTCCCATTGCAAGAAACATTCAAAGACGTTAACATGATGTTCGACAATTGTGTCAACCGGCGTACACAGGTGTTTCAAACACTCGAATCTAACGACGAATTTTCGAATAGGGAGTAGGCTTGCTAGTGTTCAACATTCTCTACAACATACACTGCTCATGCGTTAACATTCTTGCAATGTCTAGCCAACATTTAGGACGCGCAACAATGATTGTTTTCAGAAACGTTTTTGCTGCAACATTGTTTTATGTACTCTCTAATTACACGCTATAATAATAATTAGTGAGTGAACACGAATGCAGTGCAACACATCCCTTGAGGCAGATTTTCAACCTAAGAGTCCATAGATCTTCTGCCGTTTTATGAGGGATGACATGAAATGAGGCTCTGCAATGGAGCAGCGATGGAATGGAGAGGTGGCAAGGAAAAGAAAGTACACCGAGAAAACGTACCGGTTAACAATTACGACCGCCACGTTTCATACGTAACGAAAAACTCAGGGATCAACCCTGCAGAGAATCGAACCCGACTCGCCATTGCCGGAGGCGAGTGGTCAGACCACTTCACGGCCGCTGCCCCTTGATTGCAAGCTGCTGCCTTTGTAAATGTAAATGACGCTCGCGTGAATTAATTTTATTGGGATTTTACGGCTCGTCGCCAGCGAGGTCATTACCGACAAGGACAGGAACTAGAATGGAAGTCAGCCATGGCCTTTGTTAAGAAACCGTCCCAGCATTTACCAGAAGCTGTTTCAGGAAAACATGGAAAACCGAAATCAGAATGACTGGAGCAGAGAATTGAACCCGGGTCCTTCCGAATGCGAGGCCAAAGTTTTACCGTGGCGCCGCCTCTTGTTCGGTAACGCTTGCGTAGAGGTTATGTTTTCGGTTCGAACGTGTTGTCGAGAAGCAACATGTCACAGGAGCATGTTATTCATTTGGAACACGAGCGTTGGAACGTGATACACAAAAGTAACCGCTTAGCCAGTCAAATTTAATAAAAAGTAAGCACATGTCAGCCTAGCACACGGAGCGATATTTCCTACGATATCGTATACAGTCGTTCTCACTTGGATCTGTACGGGCTCGTCTGCAGGAAATATCGCTGCTTACGTGCAGTGCTACTAGCTTGTCTATCTGTCTTTCCTAATATAAATTGTGCTATTTTCGCTACGTGTATATTAACTGGTTTTTATTTATCTGAGCCAATGAGAACGAAATGCGTTATCACTTATCACGTGACTCGTCGTTTGCAATTTACTCCTGTTCCCTTACACGTTGGCGGGCAACGAATGATAAACGTCAACATTATATACTTAAACCTGGGGTCTAGCATAGATAAAACGTGTATTTATGCTGTACGGCATCAGCAAATATTTTAAAGCTTTCACGCATGTAAACCAGTACCGTTTGCGGTCAATCACTCGCTGAGGCCCACAGCACTGCTATTTTATCAGCTCGTTTCGAATCTCTTTGACAAACGCGAAAGAATCTCGTATGAAATATTGTTCTGTGTGCGGTGGACTTTACTAATGATTGCAGACAAGGAACTTCAGAGGCAGCAGCTATTAACGGTAAATAAATTGCAATAACGTTCCGTCTTGTGTGGATGAGTATCACGTTCACCTGCTGCACGAGAACGGGTTTCCTTGTTGCGACAGAAAGGCACGATTTATATTCCTTAGACAAGGTTGTGAAAACTACCGGTTCTCAGAGCTAGTTACGTGTGTAAAAATTACTCCTGCTTTCTGCAGCAATCAGTAGGGACTTACGTAACATTGCTAGGCATGTTCACAAGTAGTCATTAAAGTGTAAGCGTAACGGGACAATGAAACTTGCCGTTTTCGTCTATTCGTCACCGAATGTTTGCGAGAAACTTCGCATTAGAGTAGAAATCTTTCCTAGCTCATAAATAATGATATAGCTAAACTTATTCCCAGAATTTTAATGTACTGAAAGGAAACGCAGTACAAACTATGTTTTCTTCTTCTTTAACACAACATCCTATTAGAGACATGTTTTTGGGACCCCCAAAAATAACTAAAAACATATTTTTCAGACATCCTCTTGTATGAAAACACAAACCTGTTTCTTAAAACAAAAACAGCGAAGAATGAGAATGTATGATCTGCACAACCACACACTGCCACCTACGCATGGTATCGGAGAGTTGCGCGCAACGATTGTTGTGATTGCATTGATCCCACATTTTAAGTGAAAGTTTCATTATCACTGGCGTTGTAACATAACAGAACTAAAGTTGAGCTGACATTTCATTGGGAAATACGTAAAGACGCAATCTTTTAATGTTTTACTCAATGGTACGCCAGCCGTTTTCTTTATTACTTTTATTTAGTATCCATGTGTTATTATCTCTCTCCTCTGATATTAGCGGCTCCTCCTCCTTCCCACAGTAATACTTGTGCTAGGTCCTCGTCTGGGCCAGCAGAACATTTGACATGTTTATTAAGCTTCCCACAGTCAATTGTGCTTCTGCACTGATTGTACTACGTGCCGGCCCGTTACCCCCCGTGCTACACCTGCCATACCAGCAAGTCATAGTCAATACACAACAGCGCACTCTTCTCAGAGGTAAATACTGATCAGACGGTAGTAGCTGTTTACAGACAAATCAGAACTGTTCAGTATTGTAACACCATAGTTACCATGGGCTGGGTGAAATGGGGACGCACCAATAACGTAAGAATGTCATATTATATATATATATATATATATATATATATATATATATATATATATATATATATATAGGTACCCCTAATTTTCGCGAAAAGAATTTTGCTCCACTTTGTTTCAGTGACTTACGTGCACATCTGCAGCTCCGCTTCATAACCAGTAATTGGACGTCTTAGCTCTGACGTGTCTTGGGGTTTTACTGGCAAATCACAGACTTGTGAAGTTGTAGGAACGTTATTGTGATTGGCAAAGTCAAATGAGAGACATCACTTCACAAAGACACGCTGCCAATAACCATGAAGTAGAACTGCAGATGTACGCGTAAGTCACTGAAACAAAGTGGGGCGAAATTCTTTTCGCGAAAATCAGAGGTCCCTATATATGTATTATAAGTAGAGGCCTGAAAAATTCGCGTTTTCTTTTAGGAGCAAGCTAGGGTTCCAGCAACTATAGGTCTGTATCACGTTCATAATTGGACGTTGACTTACTCGACACTTATTGCAAGTAGCTGAGCCAATAATAAAACAGTAGCTGAATACAGGCTCATTTCACAGTGTCAGCGAGCAGATAATAAACAGCTGCTGTGGGCTTGAGTGCACATATATTCTTGGAAGCCAGCCTACAGGTCAGTCAACCCGCGAATTTTTCAGGTCTCTAATTATAAGGAAGCCTAGCAGACAGTCAACGTTCCCGGCGATAAATTTATATCAGTGGTCCTACACATTGTATGTACACGTGTGTGTAAAATAATATAATACCAATACAAATGAATGGAATTACATAAAATATGTGTATATGTTAGTATGACCAATATATCGTACAATTTTATTTTTTAATTTACTCGAAACATTGTTTTTCTGCTTACCCCACGTTACATGAACTTCACGAATTTGTGCTTTAAAAATGCTTTTGTATTGTTACGAGTGAACTAGTTCCCATACGTAATAATTTAGTTTACGGGTGAAATATTTGTTTGTGTAATATCCAGTGAATATTTATTCGTGTTTCGTGTACATTAATAATATTCATCATAAAATGTATCTGCATACATTTTAATAATTTTTTTTACAGCCAAGTGCTTCAGTATTTACTCTACGCACGACTATTTTTTTTGTAAACTTTGTTAAGGGTGTGATCCATGCGTGCATGTATAAAAACACGTATGTTGCCATAGTAACAAGTCTTCATAAGCCAGATTTTTTAACTTTCTTTCCGCATTTCCAAACAGAAATAGTTGCACGTGGTCCGGTAGACTTTGTTTACTTTAATGAATTACGATAATTGAATTTATGCTTGTCAGAAATTAGCAATCACTTGATTGGGTTTCAGGTACCACTCACTGAAATGATGACCGGCTGTTGTTGCTGCTGTGTCAATTTGTAGTAATATGACGTAGAGTTGTATAAATTAAATCAAAAGAAATGAAGAAATCGCGTAGTGGATTATAAGAACAGAGGACTTCATTTTCAGTTGCTAGTTACGTTTGTATCGTTAGTTTATTTAAAATTGAGTTAATCAACAAGACACAAGTGAAGTTTCACAGACTGAAGAGTGCGTGGTATATAAATAAACGCTGAAAACATATTTGATTTCTACGCTTTCTTCGAAGCCAATCTGGGTAAAATACTCAATGGCAATCCTAGACAATGGTATTTGCCAACTTTATGAGTAAATGTGTATCCAGAATTACTAACTCGTTACGCGTGATCTCTTGCGCCGCAGTTAAATGCACGAGGTTCCGGCGTCAGAGATTGTGCCTCAGAAGTTCGTAACACTGGAAACTATTTTGTTTAAAACGTTGGCTAAAACTATTGTCTAGGATTGCTATTGTTTAATTTTCGCAAATTGGCTTCAAGAAGCATACAGTTATAGATTAATGCTTTTAGCGTTGAATTATGTACCACGCCCTCTTAAGTTTTATCTTCCTCGACCACGACCAATAAGACGAGACATCTATGAGACAAGATCAGGAATAATTGGACACATTAAGTGAGATACCTTAACGTTTTTCTAACGTTTTACATATTTTAATACTGGTAATAGGTTGCACATACTCAGTTGACGAAATAGAATTTTACTTATACAATACTTACAAAATACTGGCAGGTGACAATTAAATGTGAATTACACGAAAACTGCGAGGCTTAGTGTATTTACACGAGACTACCTTCACGTTTTACGGCGTGCAAGGTAATGATGTATCCCGGTGTAACCTACATCGTGCTTTCTTTTTATGTAGAGTTTTTTGGTCAGGACTTAAGGGTGTTCAAGTGAGGAAAACTCATAATTATATATTTGTAAGAAACAGTGTTAGTTTTGTAGACGTTACTTTGGTGTACATTATCCTCTTACAAAAATTAACCCAGTCAGTTTTCCCACAGTGGCATTTGAAAGTCAAAGTTAACATGTTCTAACTTCGTGTATACTGCAAAAACCAATAAATATAAAGAAATTAAATAATTCATACTGAAACTACATGTCACAGATTACGGCCCGAAGTATATAAAACCCATTACAAAATATTTTTGTATTTAAAAAAAGGTAAAAATAGAAAATTAACATATTTCAGACATTATTTTAAGCACAATAACTTTTTGTAGTGAATTTTTTATGTACTTCAAGCCGTATCCCGTGACATGTAGTTTCAATGCGAATTATTTCATTTCATTATGTTTATTATTTTACACGGTGTGCATTAAGTAAAGAAATGCAAATTTTGACTTTGAAATGCCATCCTATAGGAAAACCGGATAAGAAAAAAATTTTTGTAGGAGGAAACTACTCCCAAGTAACATCTACAAAACTAACACTATTTCATAGAAATACAAAATTTTTATTTTCCCCCCTCGAACACCTTAACAGCTGGGTCTCGAGCACTGGTGGGAAGTGATACGAGTTGGCTATGGAGCAGCGACGGAATGCAAGGGCGTGGGAAATGGGAGCACCAGTAGAAAACCCACCTACCAACTGCTACAACCGTCTCGTTTCATTCTTGCGATAATCGCGAACTACCCAATACCCCCCTTGTGGGAGGCGAGTGTTCTAACCACTTCACCGCCGTGGCCTCTAAGTGAACACTAGAGCGTGTGAGGTAATGTTGATAGTAGTGTGTCGAGGGTAATCGTCTTGTTTATTAGTAGAGTTTGTCACAACAGACCAAAAACAATCTCCTAAATTATTATGCATAGAGGTACGTCAATTTCGCGGATTCATCTGGCAGCAGCCTAGACTTGTCAGTGCTATACACCCACTGGCCACAATCGATTATATATTGGCTTATAACCGTACAAGCAGGTAGCAAGCGATAGCACTTCGCATTATTTCCTTATTTACTACTGGCTTGCAGTAGTCAAACGCGTTTCGTAACAGCCGCCAGTAAGTCACAGACATGACAATGAAGTATACATAATTGGCGTTCAACCTGACCTGGAATGTGTCTGGGATAGTTACGTACCTCTAATTATGCATTAAAACATTCAGCAGGTAAGCAAACAAAATGAAACAGTTGTGAGGTATTTGAAAATAAGAATATATTAACTGACAAAGTAAAACATGTGTAGTTGTAGTAGAGCCGCGATTTTATGGCGAAAAGATTTGCGACGCTTTTGTTGATGGTTGCTCGTTCGCGACCCGCGTTTGGTATTTATAATAATAGGTGTCGCTGCTCTGTCTCTTACGTGAGTAATGCTGGATGATTGGGTTCGTATTTAGTAATGTTGTAGTATGCCCGGCTAGCTTTAATTGAAATAAAATAACAAAGAAGTTTCTTTTTAAATCGGCCTAAGGGACTCAC
>PNEQ01120591.1:0-46243 GCA_003012365.1 Medauroidea extradentata
TGTCATATCGTCGTACCAGGCTAAGCAGAACTGCACAAACGTGAAAGGTAAGTACTCATTTCATAAAACAAGCCCTCCACATATCTCTGCTCAATAACAGACATTGTTATAATTTCGATGTAGAAATGAAACCAATATGCGTAAAAATAACAAACGTGACGGGAGACAAATGAGATGCAGGTCGACCATTGCGTCTCAAGCTCGTCGATATGGATGAAGTTCGTGCCAAACTCTTCACGTGAAAACTGCTTGTGACTGGGTAATCAGCAACGACAGCCTCTAATCCCCTCCCCTCCCCCGCCTAAATCGTTCAGACGAAACGTTTATTTTGCAGTCACAGAAAAAAAATTCTGTTGAAATGTTGCGTTTGCAATTTGGCCATTTACTACAAAAAAATGTGACGAATTTTAGTCTCCACTCGCGTCATTGCAGGAACACGGTTACATATTTGCTGGTCTGACAGAAACACAATAGCCTAATTTCATCAAGCGCCATCGTCAATCGACCTCGCTGACGTTTCAAAATATTCAACTGCAGACTGAAGGGAACAATACGTACTTTACAGCCGTAATTTTGAAATTTCTACTGCTCCTGATTTGGTACATTGTCGACCAGTGATGTCTGCTTCAGTAGTGCATAAAATCATTCTTCACTCACTCATGTAAATTACCAAGATGATAGAATACAGTTTTGCTTGTTTAACTCTTTCCATGTGGCACGTTTTGTTTTCGAATATCCGGTATTGATAAGTAATTCGGTCGTTATTTGGAAATTTACAGTTCCATTATCGACAGTTTGATAATCACATGAATGTTCTAAATTTGCGTCGTATTAACTATAGGTGCTGAGTAGTTGTAGCGTTATTAGCAGTGGCGAAGCATGAAGTGTTCTAGGGCAAGCGGTGATTAGCAGTAACTATACAGAACTCTCAGAGGCTTATTCATAGTCGTTTATGACCCGGACTAGTGCGGGATTATCGTCGGACTATTTTTTGTCTTATTCATAGACGCGGACTAACGCTAGTCCGAGGATCATCGTGCCTTAGTCCGGTCTAACTTTTAGTCCGGACCAAGGGTAGGTTTAACGATGAGCTAAGTCGAATATAAACATGGTGGACCATTAAATATAAGACGACGTCTGTGTTATATATGTTGCTTATGGAATATAATGAATATTTTACATTAAATAATTTATTATAAGACTACATTGATAATTTCTTTAGCCATAAGCACTAGTTACTTAATTAAAACGGTCAAATTCAAACATTGTGAGCAAAAAACTTGTATTGCGTGTTTATTGTACCGTGTAAGACATTTAAATACAGCAATAATATTTTATCAGGCCTACGAAGATGGGAATTATCGCTATAAGCAACATTAAACCGTAAATATTCGGTTTGCGTAAAAGACGTTACAATGTTGTGTAAATATGTATTTATCCTCTTCTAAACGAAGTGTCTCGGTAGCTCAGGGGTAGGGTACCAGCGCAGTAATTCGAAGGTAATGGGCACGAATCTCGTCTGGTGAAGAAATTATTTGTTATTTAAATTTGTTAGTTTTTATTTGTACATAACGAAAGTAATGCAGTTTTCTTATTATTATAAGTGCAATTTTTTCTGTACATTCTGTAACTAAACGTTAAATTCGTTCTACGTCACGACAGTAAATTCTGTAATGTTTTGGTAAGGAAACCTCTATTTGTACAAAATATTCTTATACATATTTCCTACGTTTTTATGCGGAATTTTTCTCTTAAAATTCCTTGTTAATTCTTTACATAATGCCACAGCACAAATCGTTCTTAGTAAAATTTCGATTAGTGGTAGTGTAGATTAACCAGATATATTAGTTATGAATTCTGCCATGCTTTTACTATGTGTGTCACTGATTTTTTCCCCCATTCTTACTCACGTTTCATCACAGTATTTTAAATTATTGTTTTAAAAGGCGATTTTTTACCACACTTAAACTTATGTTTGTTATGATTTTACAGTCTGTTTGGACGTATTATCGAATAAATAAATATAACTTCGGTATCTTGTGACTATTAATTTTGTATTTTACGAATTTTAAAAAAGTGTTCCACGAAGACTCGATCTCACGACTTTAAGTTAGAAAGAGAAAGCGTTAACACTGCTCTACAACAGTCATAATAATAGTACTATCTGTAAATAAAAATTTACTTAATTTTTTATTTACAGCATATCCTAATAAAGTGGCTTACTGATATTAAGTGTACTAACATCGTCACAATATACTCTCTATATGAAATAACTGAAACAATATTTCGGGGTAAATGTAATCGTGATTCAAATTATTTTCACTAGAGAATGCTTGCCTGTGTGTGAAAATGTGATGTGCGCATGCGCGAAGCATCTGGCAACAGTGTACAAGGCTGATCCCGCGACTATTTCTAGTCCGGCGTTAGTTGGCGTTTATGAATAAGGTAACACTTGGTCCGGACTAAGTCAGGACCAACACTGGACTAACTGGCACAAGTTGATCTCAGAATCATCTCGGAACTATCTCACGACTATGAATAAGGCCCTGTGTAGCCTTTGGAAACATTCGACTGGTAGGGGCAGGTACACTTCTCAGCCAGTAGCAAGAAACTAGTTCTCAGTAATACACCTAAGTCTCAGCAACACAACAGTCACTTGCTCAAAGTGTGTACAGGATGTTACAAGAAGGTACGGCCAAACTTTCTGGAAACATTCCACACACACAAAAAAAGAAATTAAATGATATGGACATATGTCCGGAAACGCTTAATTTCCATGGCATAGGCCAATTTTTACATTTCGTTAAATGTCATCGTAAATTCATTTCGCAGAAACACTGTTCCAATTACCCAATGGAATGTTTCGTTATAATGTACGCTACTTCCTAGGATCACCTCCAGGTGGGCGACGTGACGGAAGATAATCGTGACTGCATTGCGTCTCTTCAACTGACATGAACTGATTGACTGGGAGCACACAGAAACAGAAAGTACCAGCCTTACGTAACACACCTTCTTAAAGGCGCGGTCTACCGCAATTTTCATCCCCATTTTTTTTATTTTTTATTTGTACCAGATATTTTTTTTCTTATTTTAAACACAAAATGTGACTCAAGTTGGCTCTAATGAAATTATTTTATCTCTCATAGTTTTCGCGTAATGACTTGTTAAAGTCATATTTTGCATGTTTCCGTTTTAACGACTACACTAATACAAACTGATACACCATACTCAAAAAATTCACAGTGGATAAAGATATTGCAGGCAACAATGTCATGCTCATAAAATTAAAGAATAATAAGTATTTGAATTTTAAAAAAATGCTGAAACTGAAAATAAAAATTTTAAAAATTCAATAGTTATTTTTAACCATTGGTTATCTTAATCATAAGAAAAGGTATTGATTACAGAGTTAAACAGGACTTTTAAAACAAACAAGATTATAAACAGTGACAATATTTTAGGTTATGATGACAGATTATATAAATTTCTTGTTTTAAAAAGAAGAAGATGACGATGATGATGATGATGAAATAGAAGATTTCATAAACAGGCAAAGACTTTTTTGGGAACGCTCAAATCACATTTAAATAGATGACCATGAATTTGTTATGAGATTGCGGCTGAGTAAAAATACTGTCCTAGCACTACTAGAAAAAAATTGAAGGACAGCTAGAAGTGACTACAGACAGATGTGTACTTATTTATTTCATTTCTTGTTTGCATCCCATAAACTTTAGTACGTTCGGATAAATAATATTCTTTTGTAGGTTATGTGAAAACATTTGGTGGTTATGTCAAATGCCTTTGTATGATGTCTCTATACTTCCTCACATTATTTTGCATAATTGGTTAGAAACCTTTGTTAGATAATTTGTACGTAATATTACGTATCTTGAGTAATGGTAATAAAATATATATTTTATTTCTTCTGAAAAATAAAACATACGATGATCAAATAATCTTGATTGAAAAGTTCTTAATATAAATTAGTAGATTATGTTACATGTTTTTCGATACTTTTGTATGTTATAATACCTGCTGTAGGTTATGTTACTGTTACATAATTGTGTAGGTTGTTACATATAAAGGTTTCTAGAAGAATAAAATTCTACTTCAATTTTCTTCCATGCGTCTTCTTTCTGCTTCCTAGTTACAGCGTAATTTTTTTTCTAAGATAAGGGCGTATTTTTCAGCAAGAGAAGTTAGCATTTCTGTTTCCACAGAAACAAAATTTTCGGCACGCGGCCGCTTATTTTCTTCCATTACGTATACATATACCGCTAACCAGCACAACTAAACAAACAAATTAAAGCTTTACTGCAGCCAATCACAAGCTTATATGTCATTGAATGGTTGCCACATTTACCTTAACCGATACTTAGATAAACATAAGATTAAAGTACGTTGAGAAACATTTCAGATTTAATCATAGGATTAGCTAACCATGGCTTTAATCAGACATTGAGAAACCGGCCCTAAGTATCTCGTACGTTAGTACAACGGCTCTTCAATCGTAACTCTACGCCCAATTGTGCAAACACTACCGGTACATGTAAATGAACACTTTATTAAATAAGCAACAAAACAACTACAATACAACCGGTCACGGGCATTGTTTTTAACGTCTGTTTAAGGTAGTAAGTGTCCAAATAAACCACCCCTCTCTTCCCGACAGCGTTCCAGTCTGTAACGGACGCTAGCCGTGGCTTGTTATATATACACTGTACAAAAGTACAGCAAAGCACATCTGATACCGGTTTTTATGTCTGGGTAGCATGTGGTGTCGTGTACACCATGTACTTCGCTGTTCCCCACTGATAAAAGTCCAGGACAGTTAGATCAGGGGACCTTGCTGGCCACGAAATATCCTTACCCCAGCCTATTGTTTTGTTAGGGACTTTATCTTTTATAGTTTGTTGTGCAATCATGACGAAATGGCAGAGGGCACCATTCTGTTGTATTCATATAGCACGTTTCGTTGCAAGGTCAATATTTTCCAGTAGAATGGGCTGTAACATCACTTAAACGTTCTGGAGAAATTCGCTTAGACATTTGTTATTAACGCACATTTTCGAGAAAATAACGAAAAGATTAGGCCTATCTTTATCAAGGAAACCAAAATTTACTTTAGGCTTATAAAAATTTATGTACCCACACGAACGTACGACCAGAACATAAACACTGTAATACCTAGCCAATCAAACGTAATATCAATAAACTACACGAGTTATTTTAATTTAAAAATATAATTTTCCCCCAATTGGCTTAGGTTAGTTATGCATGGTAAAACCTCAAATTCGTCTCGCAGTTACCTCAACATGGAAGGAAAAAAAGTACGAAACCACGACAGTCTATGATATAACGTCTTTATTTAAATATGTTTGTAAGTGACTTCGGAATGTTATTTCTTATTTACTAACAAGTGGTAACATAAACCACTAGATAGGACATACCCATTGACTTGCAATAATAACCTAGGAGGACAGAAACGTAAATTTAGAAGCGTACATTGACTCCTACAAATATGTGATTCTAACATAATACAACAATTAATTTCATAAACGGGCCTACGGTTTCTTTAAAATCCTTGAATTTGTTACAAAATATATAAACTAACTCGTAAGCCTATTCCAATGCGAGGCTAAAAGAAGTAGGCATAGGCCTACAAATTACCTTGTGATAGTATGTGATTTGCACTGTACACTGTTTTTTAAATATAACAATTCGCCAAAAAAACTGTGCACACTTGTTCAAATTAATAAATACGTAATAAAACAGACACAAATAAAATACTGCGAGCATGACAGCCAAGTGACGGACTTTTCGATGCGATTATTTATATTTATAAATCACTGGACATTATGAAACTTGTATCCCTTCAAAGAACTGTTTTTAGTCGTACTATAACACATTAAATATATAGCAATGGTTTGCACGGTTCGGTATAAATCATTTAGCAAACAATGCTAAAGCATTGAGCCTTATGGCAAACGAGCGATTGAATGTGCAAAAACAGCTGATTCTCCCAGCATGCAATCTGTTCTGACGTCACGGGCCAAGCCGTCCATTGACTATGACTGTGATTTGTGTCTACCTTGACGGCGCTTGTTGCTGGTCTTCAAACCTACACACGTCCTCCAAACATCATTCCTACCCGGCACGCCACATAAACATGCTCCTTGCTCGCTACTGGCACGAATGTTAACGTACTTCGCGTTTTCCGGTCGAAGGTCATTAATATTTTTTAAGTACGTGTCGCTACCTACTAATGTCAGGCCACCCTATCGATTGGCGAAATAGAATTGAATCTTCCTCACGATTTAACTTGCATAGACCAACAAAATGGCGTTTCGCCCCTAATCGGGGCGGCGCATATCGAAGCCGACCACACGTTTTCATTAGGCAGACGCTCTCTTTACAAAATAGACAACAAACGTAATGCCACTACTTGCACAAACACAATCATTAATGCACCTAACGACTCATAGGTAATACACCCAGTGTGTGTGTATGTATGTGTGTGTGTGTATATATATATATATATATATATATATATATATACACACACACACATATATATATACACTTTTCAGACAGTTTCTATGGAGACTGGAAAAATTACTTCTATTCACTAGTAAGACACATTTTTAAACGGTCAAGAAATTCCGTATGCAGAATTCCTGAAATTGTTAAGCAGGGCAAGTTCTTAAAGTTAAGCGGGTTTTTTACGCGACTTATTTCGGATGTACGAAATAGGAGAACATGGTGGTAACGCGTGTGAAGGAAAAGGGCATCGAAGTAGAGGGGCCAGTGGCCGATGGCGCGGCAATTAACGACTAACGAGGTCTGCGGCGCGGAGAGCAATTTCCCGGGGCCCGGACCGGCCGACTTTCTGTCCCGCCGCTCGCCGGGAAGAGTTTGGGGGATGTTCCACGCCCTCCCTCTCCCGCCCTCGCCGGACAACCTACCCCTTCTAGCCAGCACGGCGCGGCGCTTGCGTGGGGGAGACTGCGAGCACGGGAGAAAAGTGGCACCAGTACCGCCTGTATCCTTAGGCGATGTGTGTGTGTGTGATGTCCTCTCGCAGACTCGCGGTAGTCATCCTAAATGTGTTTGATTGACGCATACTAGCAAAATACTTTATTAAAATAATTATATGTAAATACATTACAAACGTATACGATCGTTCACTTTCTGATACAATTCCTACAATAAAAGTGAAGTTGAATAAAATAAGAAATAACCACGAACATTGTCAAAACATTTTATGACCGTAATATATACCGTTAGTAATTGATGTCTCAGTTATTTCCTGATTTCCTATGCAACCTTTGAAAGTCACATGTGCTGCTTTTAATAATTTAGCTCGTGCTGCATTAATTTTACTCTAAACAATACATGGCTCGCCAGAATACTTTTAAGTGGCACCGCCCCCCTTAATTCATTGCTAGAAATATTATCGGCTTCTATTTTATAAACTCCCGCTGTAATTTCAGTTTGTTTGCTACCGTACGGATCACTCGCTAAACTGAAATTAGTTTTTATTTCTCGTTTTTATGTAAAAAGATGTAATCAGGTTGCTTTTGTAACGTTCTGGTTTGTCACACACAGAACTAGTTATATAGTGTATTACTTTTAATATTACTTATTCACTGTTTAATTAAAATTTTTTTTTCGAATGTTGATGATGGCTTGAGGAACATTTCTCTCTTTGGATTATATTTTTAACCCCCGACGCAAAAAGAGAATAGTTATTTAAGTTTAACGTGTTTATCAAAGTATCTGTCTATATGTGTGGCTGAATGTGGCATCGTAGCTCCTAAACAGATGAACCAATTTTGGTTTAGTTTTTTTAAGATGATTTGCTCGAGAGTGTTATTAGCTATGGTTCAAGAATATCTGTTGAGTCGTTTTGATATCATCAGCTCTTTTCTAGTTGTTGAAGGTATGTGAGCAACTTCTACTGGTCTGATCGATTCGAGATTAAGTATCCTGTAACTACAATGATATTAGAATAACATGGTCATCTTCACCTGATTCTACAGCATCATCTAGAAACTGAAGGATACCCAAATCCTCACCAACGTACAGTCGGTGTTCATTAAAATGTTAAATTTAAGTTTAACTTGTGAGTTTATAGACTTAGCTACAGTAAATTTGCAATTTTTTAAATGTATCCTAGTTACAGTTTCAATTTATCTCTCCGTATCTTTATGTCTCTCGCCTCCTTTGTCTTCTTAATATGCTAAGTAAAAATAATGTATTAGTTATTTGTCTAAATGTTTTTTATTTTATTTTCCATTTGTTGTTTAAGTGAACATTTTTTCCAGGTACACAAAATTTTACGTATCAAACAAATACTATTATTGTATTTCACCAAACGAGGTGGCGCAACATACGAATCGTATTTGGGAGGGTCCGGATTCGATCGCCGGCTTCTGCCATCCTGATTTCGAGAACATTTATGAGATAATCCCTTAACAACGTGTGTGGTCGAATATTTTCCTAACTCCTATCATTGCTTCAATTTGTATGTAACCTTCTGCAATGACCTCGCTATCGAAGAGACGTAAGCCACCTTATTGTATCTGAAAATTTACCTACGCGTACTTGTACCCTTGTTACAGTTGTCTGCGAGAAATATTAAAAATATCCATCCCTGTAGATCGAATGACGTGTGTAGGCCGGTTTTACATTCTTGTGCACGTTATATCTCCTGAGTGTGTTCTGACCATTGATATTTTGTAAAACCGACATATTTGAGAAAATCACAAACACTCGGGCAAAGAACAGATTGGGCAGGCGTGGTATATCTTAACTTTCGCTACGATATTTCAGAAAATATAATTTCACGTATATCTTACCATTAAGAGTAAGTGCCACTCGCCTTTCAGAACCTACTCCAATTAGGGTGTTCATGTGGGAAAAAAATTACGATTTTATATTTGTATAAAATATTGTTAGTTTTATAGACGATACTTGGGAGTACATCTTCCTCTAAAAAAAATAGCATGGCCAGTTTTCCCACGTTGGCATTTTTAAATCAAAATTTGCATGTTTTTACTGTATACAAATCTTGAAAACTAATAAACAAAACTAAATGAAATAATTTACATAGTAACTACATATCCAGAGCTACTGCTTGAGATATATATAACCCATTACAAAAAGTTGATGCATTTAAAAACAAAATTCTAAAATGTGCTAGTTGTTTTGTTACTCTTTTAGATTTTTTTAAAATACAAAAATATGCTTTAATGAGTTTATATATGCTTCAAGCCGTAGACTGTGACACGTAGTTTTGAGGTATTTTTGTTTTAAATTTCGTTATGCTTATTGGTTTTCAAGTGTTGTTTGAAATATACACATTTTGACTATGAAATGCCACTGTGGAAAAACTAGCTGACCTAAAAGTTTTTTTAGTAAGAGAAAAATGTGCTCTCAAGTAACGTCTATAAAATTTACCATGTATTGTACAAATATAAAATTGTGATTTTTCCCTACTTGACCGCCCGTAAGTTGTATTTGTACAAAACTGTATTTCCTCATTCCCTCGCTCTGTTACACACATTCTCCATTGGGCCTGTTTTATAGGACTCAACTTGTGCATTATACGTACTCTAGTGCAGTACAACCCTGTTATAACGTTTTTGAAGGACATGTGACAAATAGTGTTACATACAGGAAAATGCTATAAGAAGAAATCAATAATTTTACATCAATAAATTGATACTACACAATTTCATAGTTTACATAAAGTAAGCCCACCTGGGTATAATTACATTAAATGGTGCTGCAGATACACTGTTAATACATGCATGTTCTACATAGTAGTGACCTTCCTACTTGTCTTCTGTCGATTCATGATCGTCATCTTCATAATCAGTCCCTAAAATCACTGTAATGTACAGTTACCACACTTTCCAAACTTTAAGCTTTTTATAGTGGTTTTAGTCCACTGCTTTGTTATTATATCTAAAATAATACTGTTAAGAATAAATATATCCTGAGTTGTTGTTATTGCCTGAGTAAAAGGGGGCGCTATATGCCGAAAATAAAAAATACCAGCGTTGTTATAAGCACGAAACGAAAGAACTATTCTTTATGGAAATTTGGTGGGATCAAAAAAAATGTTATTTGCAGGAAAATGTTATAGCAGGGTTCTACTGAACTCTAGCGCTACGAATGCACCATATTTGTTTCGTTAACTTCGAATGTTTGGTAAACAAAGCCTTATATTTTAAGGAGGTGGGAAGTCAGCAGTCACAGGCTAATTACTGCCTGGCGTATATTAAAACCTATTACAAAATACTTGTGTAGCAAAAAATGGTTAGAGTTGCAAAACATTTAGTAGTTCAAAAGTTTTTTTAAATACAAAAAAGATTTTGTAATTTAGTTTGGCATATACATCAAGTTGTAGCCCTGATATGTAGTTTCAAAGCGAATGTTCAATTCATATTGTTCATAGCTTTTCGCAATGGATAAGGACGAAAAACATGCAGATTTGATTTCGAAATATCGCTATGAGCAAACTGAGAGAGATACTTTATTTTGTAAGAGGAAGGTGTACTCTCAAGTAACGTGTACAAAACTAACAATGTTTCATACAAATACAAAAATTAGACTTTTCCCCACATGAACACCTTATAAGAGTGAGTGGACCAGACGCGTGGGCCGTGCTGTAGCGTGTAAACATTGAAAATGTTTCCAAAGTATTTATCTACGAAAAGAAGACATACTTCAAACTGTGACCCTGTGATTTAAAAAAATTAAGGTCCGCTTATTAAAAACATGATTCCCAAGCTCCTCAAAAGTGTTAAACTTGACTTTTTTACGTTGCGATAGCAGAGAAAATATCGATCGTAATCGTAAAACTAAGACATACAAATCTGCATTAGTCATTACCACATACTTTCCACAAAAAAAAACAGGGTCATCGCTTGAAGTCCCATTGGAAAACTGTTTCTACGTAAGCAATACACGCTAGTTTAGTACTGCGCGCCTAGAGGCGATGAGGTGTTTGACGGACGTGTTATGTTTGATATACCGCCTTCCACGTTTCCATGCCTCAAACGTAAAGAGAAAGCTACCGTCCACTAACTATTAAGGAGGGCACTAATTTTACCACCAAGTGTGGTTTTGATCTCGAGGGTTTCTCCATAAGCGCTAGCATAAATCTTATTATCAAGCGATGCCAGAGCAATTAGCGGCAGAATTTTTCCTCGCCTTAACTTCTTTATAAGGCATTCCATCTTCTGCCTAACTTATTGTAGAACTGAGAGGCAAAAAGTAGCTGAATAAGTGGTTGATATTTTGCAGTTGAGTCGTAATAAAAATTATCGTTGACAGGCACTGCGTTAAATTAAAAACTACAGCACTACGAAAGCTTCTTGATGAAAACAGGATCCGGCGATACTCGCCAAACGTATGGATAAAATGTTTTGATATTGATACAGTTTCGCACAGTAAACAAACAGATTAAAAGTAACCGTCCACCGGTCGGGTTGTCAACCCTGAGGTGTGATGTTAAAGCAGGCAAAAAATATATAAATTAATGCAGTCTTAACAGCTGTGGTTGTTTGCTCAGAGACATTAAGATTTAAGCGTGGAGTAATTTTTTATAGTTGCTTGTTACGTCGACAAGACTGTGTTTTAAGACTAGTGTTTTTTGTTGTTATTTTTCTAGCTTCAGGTATCAAAGCAAGTTGCGTTAATAAGCTTATCGCATTGGCGGAAACGATGTTTTATTGAAATTTGTTAATTTTAAAAATTGTATCAACTTAGCACGTTTAAAATATATTCACCTGCACATTAGTGAGAAGATAAAAGTTGATTAATCATCGCCAATCTATAGCCGAGTTCTGTTTTTTGTTCGGGTGGTTGCCTAGTTTTTGAGTGCCAGGGGCTCGCCCTCGCTCTGCAGTGGAGCAGGCCGGGGCCCCCATGTCTGGCGGATTTTAGGGGGGGGTGAGCGAGAGGCAGGGAAGGGGGTACGTGGGCCGAAGCCCCTCCCCATGGCCAGGGAGTTTGGGAACAGTATCGACCCCCCTGGCGGGGGAGGTCGAATGTGGGCCCGGGTGTGGAGGGGGTGTGCGGGACCGCCCAGGAGGGAGGGGGAGGTGACCTTGTGTGTGCAGACACTCGCGCCGCCGAGGGCCGCACATCCATCATGTGGGACCGTGCCCAAATTTCTGCTCGTCCGGGGGGTGCGGCATTTCGTGCCCTCGTGCGCTTCATGTAGCGTGACGAACCTCGTTAGCCGCAAGGTGTGGACTCTGCTACACCATCATTCTTACATGCACACCTAGAGATGGCCAAGTTTAACCTGCTGAGGTGACTGAATTAGATGGGTTCCGAATTTTATATTCCGCCATTTTAACTGTTGTAAAGTATGATTACTTTGCCCCTTCCTGGCTAGCTTTGCACTAGATTAATGCCATTTAATATGCACTGTCCAAAATTTCCTTCTCTCTAAAATAATTATTAGTATTGAAACTGTGAATGGAAAAGTTTTTATCAATTTAAGAAGCTGCAATTCTTCACTTAAAATAAAAATATGAGCTGCAATGGTTCCACGAAATTAGAGTAACATTTCAAACTGAATTTTTAAATTCGTATCTCAAAATGCCATCGAGTTGACAATGAAATGCAATACACATTATTACTTATGTCGTGGACAAATTATTAGGAACGTTTATTCGAAAACATCTTTTTTTTCTGACGTTTCGATAATATTTTTTAGGTCACATACCTTTAGCACTCAAGCCAGATTTGAAAAAAAAAAAAAAAAAATATATATATATATATATATATATATATATATATATTTGGAAAAGACATAAAAAACGTGCCAGCTTGCGTTTGTTTTAAAAACAATATTTTTGAATTATTCTTAGACCATTACAATTTAGAAAATTAACCTGTTTGCTTGCTTGTAAAAGTTTTAATTGTATTTAGACCTCTACTAATTTATTTCAGGTAAAATAATATGATAACAAACATAGATAAACGTTACATTTGTGCTTACTGTATTCTGTAGTGTGTTTAGCTAAGAATTCACTGACCAGGTACTATTTAGAGTAACATTTCCCCGAACTTAACTCTGAACTGGAACTAGTGCATAAATGTGACTGTAAATTTTCATATCCGTATGCCTATATTCTGTAAATAGATAATAAAGTCGTCAAACTACAATAAATTTTCGTCTACCGAAGTCACGAAATTTCGTGAAACAGAATGTAGATGTATGTACTTCATAGATATTTTATACACAATTATTGGAATAATTTTTAGTTCAGTATTAAGTTTTCACTTTAAATTGTTTATGTAAAGGCAATAATAATGTATGGAACATAAATATATAACAATACATTTTAAAAATCACGTTACAAGATTAACTTTTTTAAAGGAACAATAGTTTTTGGAAACATATATTTTTACTTTTACACATGCGTCAAATTTCTTCAGTCATTTTGTCGCTTTAGTAAAATGCTGGTTCAAAAAATGGTTCAATAGAGATCTTAAAATGTTAATATATATCTCGTTTAATCCCTATTCGTAGTTGCGTGTCTTTATATAGACCTTAATAATTACATATTTTGTCATTCATAATATTATTAAAACTTTGTTCATTTATTTAACACAGTGCAGAAGCTTATTATTGTTACATTTTTTTTAGTCTTGGAAATTACTACCGATATGTGTAAGTATAATTTGATGCAGGTGAGCTAACAAGATAGTGTGAGAGAGAAATAAAATAATTATTAAGTGACAGGGCAAACATGTGTGACGTTACGCGAATCATTAACTGATTATTGTTTTATAATGGGCATACTACTCATATATTTTGTTGCTGTATATATTCGTATTTTGTAGATATGTTGATTAGCGAATCACGCACTGTACGAATTTTTGTGCGCTTAGTACTGCAACTTGAAACTCGTAACATAATCGTTGTTAACTGCACCAGCTATGGCTGCTCTCCAAGGGGCAAAAATTCTGACAACCCTTCAAATGTACACCACCGACGAAAATTCCTAGTGGTACCCCTCCAAGGGTCAAAAAATCTGGATTGTTAAAGCAGTAAAACGGACGTGTTTTAAGGAACTATAAGAGCTGATTTTTCAGTTGCTTTCCAAATACACTACTGCCAGGAAATTAATGAAAGACTATGGCCACGGAACCGTAAGTAGTGTTTTTTTATTTATTTATTTATTTATTTATTTTTTTTTTTTTTTTTTTTTTTTTTTTTTTTTTTTTTTTTTTTTTTTTTTTTTTTTAGAGAAAATAAAATTCCATATAAGCTTTTGAGTGGTCCCTTTATTATCTTATTTATCTTATAGTTTTAACTGCATATCTGTAAAAATATATTAATAATTGTGAATGAGGTAAAGATCCTCTGGTAAAAAAGATCACAGACTACAGATACAATTATTAATTAATAAACGGTTATCTAGGTATACGTACTCTTGTATATGTATAAGTAAACTAGATTGAAAAATTAATTTCGGATAAGTTTATAAAGCAAAGTGATCTCATACACTGTATTATTTTGATTATTCATTAATATCATAATATAGTGTCAAATAAGCCACACTAGGATAGTATAAAATAAAATTTCCCTGTCTATATTCCATAGCACAACCTGACAATTTTCGCACTATGTTTTAGTGCATCTTTTTTTCTCATTAATTCTGAGGTAAAGTTGAAGTCTCCTTTAGAAAACGTCATCCATGCATGATTTTCTACTGAGGTCTACTTGTCTGTTATAAAAACGTGTAGTATCGATTTCCGGAAGAACAGACAGTTCACGCAACAATAGCTGAGACTTATATGTATGTATATTTAAATTATGAATGTAATCCCGTTCCTTAAACGTGTAAGTATGGTTACACAAAATTATGTTTAAATAAAATCGTCAATACGTTTAATTAGCACAAACCAGTATAGTTCTAAAACTAGTAATCGCCTTGGGGAAATTTGCAGAATGCTGATAATTTTCTTGCAAGGAATATTCGTTTAATTTGAAAAAACGCTACGGTTGTTGCTAAGAATTTGTGCCAGGTAGATGATCACGGACTAGAAAAATTACAAGACTTAATAGTACATAGCTGAACCACTTTGCCAAAATTTAATCTTAGAAAACTGCATCTCAACTCAATTGCGAACCAGACGCTGGCACAATGTTTCAAGCACAATATATTTAAACAGTTGACACAAAAATAGCGTTAAGGTTAATCATTTGTAGTCTTTATGCTATAGATCATTTAGTGATTCGGCTAATAAGCGTATTAATTATTTTAAAGAGAATAATACGACATATAGGCCCGGTTTCACCAACCTCTGTTAAGCATTTCACATTTGTTAAGGAGGATTAACTGAATATTTAACACGTTAAATTTTCTGTTAATCCACTCTAACGAATGGTAAATGCTTAACAGAGGTTGGTGAAACCGGCCGATTGTAACGTAACTTAATCAATACTACATAATATTCATAAATTCGTTTGAAATTTATCTGCTTCAGATATTTTTAATATACCATATCTGTCAATGTAAAGGACTCTACTAAAAATTATAATTATGTCAAATTATATCAGATGATTAAACCACACATTTTATGCAAATGGTTTGTTCGTATGTGCTTCTTTCAGAACACTGTTTCGTGCTTCAAAATTTAGGAAACGTATTTTGCGTATTCGTTGCTTGTCAAAATTTAGGGAGTGTATTTTGCGTATTCGTTGCTTGTTAAATGTGACAACATTTGTGCGAACTTCTATTTTTTTTATTGTAGCTAGACCTGCTAGTTTTCTTTTAACGCACACATATTAGTTGCTTATATTATATGTATGTGTATATATATTGCTACTTCAAGTTGTGTCTCCGTAAAACAATTGAGAAGGCTATAACCTCATGGTCCTAGGTAGTGCGTGAATTATTATTACTCAGCAATATCTAATAAATACATCTGACGAAAGAAATGCGTAACACAATTTAAAAAATTTATGCTTAACGCGAATGAAGAACTTTGAGAATCAGTCAAATTTGCTCCATTGTAATTGTGGAGAAACCTTCCATTATGAAACGAATACAACTTCCTGTTTAAACTATCATTTTGACTTGGTAGCAGTTTTGTTGCTTACTCACTTGCTAAGGAGTAACTTTTTTGTACAGTTGGAATCGCTTATTTATCTTACGACTGTACCAGAATATTCTTGGAAGATTTGAAAGAAGAGTAGAGATGCGAGGTCTTAAGCATTTCTGAGGGTGATATGAAGTGAGTATTGTGCAACGACGTGCTACAACAGCATAGGGAACTTCAGTTCCCGATGATAACCCGCAGCCACAGCAACGTCCGCCATGTTTCCCATGTACGATGGTAGGTGTGGGCAGGAAGGATTAAATAAATAGAAATGAAGCAGTACCTACACGCTGCGCAGAAATTGTAATTATTTATAGTGCAGGAAGGAGAGAATTTATATAAAATCAAAATGTATATTTATAATATAGCAGGGATTCCGTTGGTATTACATGCATGGTTTTGTTTGAATTATGTGATATTGTTTATTTTAAGAGGCAAAATATTCTGACAATTGCAAGCTACACTTAAATAATGGAAACTTTTACATATATCTTCTGATACAGAATGAATTTTTGTCCTTGATACATCAAGATGTTTAATTTCACTTTTATTTCTACTGTGCAATATTTAACTCTGCGATATTAATTTTTCCACTTTCTGTTTACCATTCAAAATTAGTAACATTGTTGCTTTGTTTGCACCACAATAAGCAGAAAAATTCATTAGAGAATTTCAGCGGATTATCTGTCTCATCTGCAGCTATAGTACAGAAAATACGTCATTCAGATAATTGCTTTCCAGTGAATTCAAAAGTGGCTTCGAACAGCCACTTTGAAATGAAACAGCTACATTTAATTACTGTATAAAATTTCCATTCAATAGAAAATAGTATTTTTTTTAAAACTGGTTTCCTTATTTCGTAAAAAAATGCTAGTTAGGGAATAAGCGTTTATCAACTATTTAAAAAAATAATTAAATAGATTCGAATGTTCTTAAATAATAAGTTAAACAACTGCGTGCTTCAAACATGCAAACTTAGTGTTTAATACATATTAAATAAGTATTTATAAGTGAAGGAAGCTAATATTTGGCTATTTTCTTATCACTGTATTGTTTGCTATAAAATCTTGAAACATGTTTTATTACAGCAGTTACCTAACATACTTCCGATAAAATAATAAATCCAATATGTATAAACAGTTATTAAATTATATTATTCTTTGTATGAGTTAGTAATTTTTTCATTTTTGACGCGTATTACAAATTTACAACCTTGTTTGTTTGGTAGGTAAGCTGCAATGTTCAACTTGTTTTTTTTTTGTCTGGCCCATTTTAATTTCAAGTATTTTTATATGTATTTTTTACATCTTATATTTAAAATTTGGTTAAATGATAATAAATATAATATAATTCAGACAGTTTTTTTCAAATTGGAATTTTTGTATTTGTGAAAAGATCTGTAACGAGAAACACTAAATAACGACAGTAAAATACATTTAAATGTATTGTCTCTCTCCCTTCTATCGTTTTAGAAGAATGGTTTAAGATATAAAAAGTATTGATTACTATACTTTGAAATTGTTTGTTGTATAATGATTTTAATGAACATGTGATTTCATATGCGTTCATTTAAGTGATATGGTTTTAATTAATTAATTTTTTGAGGGTAATAACCGTACATAATAAACGCAGATTCTGTAACTATCAAAAGTTTTTACTGTAAACAAATATGAACTATGTTAAAACCGTAGTAACTTTTCCACATTACATATTATTAACTAGCCATGTACTAGTACTAAAAGTACTTACTCTCGTGCACGCGTACTCTCCTTCAAAAGGGCAAGTTCTGGGCAACAGAATTCGATAAATTTAGGTTGCAAAAGATATGTATGTCAAATAAACGTTCAAACTTGTATTTGCAAAACATATATGTAAGTTTATTTGTATTAAAATATCATCCTATACAATTTTTAACCCAGAAATATGTATAATTGAAAACGGTAAACTGACTCATTTATTCCAAACACGAACTTCATACAATTAATAAGTGCATAAAATAAATTTCAATGTTAAAATATGCCACTTATCCACGTTTTTATTCAAATATGACGATACAATGACTGATTTGATTATTATCCGCTAAGCCAGTATTTTTAGACTTTCTCAGGTGCTTATGTAGTATTAAAAATCCTAGGGCGTAGTTCTTTCAAATATGGAAAAAAAATTTTCCAAACATATTTTAGTAGTCTCCTACTTCAGCAACTTACACTGTAAAAATAAAACTTCCTGAAGAGTATGGGAAGTATTTAACCCGTATACAGTATGGAATGCTTTACATACTTTAACATTTATATAGAGCAAAGGTTTAGCATTGTTACTATACAAGTCTTGTAACATCAGTATAGATGTAAAGTTTCCTGTAAATGTATATGAACACTGCTATAGATGTGTGAGAAACAACTTTACCATGCCCTTTTTCGCAACACTCATATACATGGCGTGGGGAATTTACAAATATTTTTACAGTGTATTTGTATAAAGCTGTTTCTTGAAATGTTATCTTCCATCTATTTCTCAGAAATTCGTCACATAAGCAGCACATAATTAGAATACTAAGTTTTTACTGTTGTAAATAAGTGTCTAATGATGGTCTTAGTCATCACATTATAATTAGCACATCTCGTACTTATGAGTGCCTGATAAACAAAATACTTATTTAAATGTATGTGTATTTTTTTTTGCGTTGGAATGAAACCATGAAGAGACCTGTATAATGTTAATTTTTTTAAAGAAATGATGAATGCTTATGCAAAGCTAGAAGAGAAAATACGAAAAATGAAGAGCATTGAAAATTATGTCGGAATAACAGTAATATTACTTGTAAAATATTTGTATAACATAAAATAACAGGTGTCACAAAGCTTATCAGAATATTTTTATGCTGAATTAAACGAAAATAAATATATAAAAATAGAAGTGTCATTCTCTTCACCTTCTTCTCTTTAATTTGTAACACTTACAAACATATTTTAAAACAAAGAAATTTCGGTATATTTTTGAATTACCACACTATTTGCTGTACACGTAGCAATACGCTAAAGTATGAGCTTCTTGTAATAATAATGTTATTTTTACTATACAAAATTGTTTACCAGGTTAGGAAAATTGTTCTTAAAACACTGAGATCTGAAAACTGTTCCGTATCTTAAGTTCAGATATGCTACGTTAATAAAACTAAGAACGTCCGCATGCAACAAGATCATAATATCAAATATTGTGATGCCAATCCACAAATTAAAACTTGGCTTTGGAATAGTATGTTTGGGAAATATGTAAATGCTTGTGTATATAATTTACATGCGAAAACCCTCTTTACGAATAGGTGAGTAAGCTATTGCTAATATTCCAAATTACTCATTGGTAATTTCCTTTACGTTAGTACAGTATGCTTCTGAATATGAATCCATTTATCCAATTCTGACATTGTCAAGTTTACAGTTGGAGTATTTTAATCAAATTATTTTTATTTAAACTATATGCAGTACAAAAAACACAATTTTCAGCGAAACAGGGTCTTATAAGTTTTACTCAGTTTCGAAATGTTTCTTGTCGTAAGTTTATGCATTCCGTATAACACAACATTAGTTTAATATTGAAGTTTACTTAAAGTAGTTAGTTTCTAAATACAGCAATAAGTATTGTTGTATAAATAAATCAGATCGTGTCATAAACTGACAAACACGCATGTTTTATCAGTTTGCAATTTAATAACCGTGCAAAATTCGGTTTGACGTAAAGCAAGTAATTTGTGACATGTACGTGAAACCTACTTGCCTGTAAGTCTTTATAACATAAACCATCGTTTTCGAAACATTGTTTTCGTTTCACATTCGTAACGATGAGCTATTTTCGGTTGTTATTTTCTCCCTCCACTTTGTCGTTGCGAAGCGCGGCTACGTGAAAGAGCTCTTTTTTTTACGGTCGCAACTGGAACTACAAATTCCCGCTGGAGCGCCCGTAAAAGTAAACAAACAGACAGTGTGTGCCGATGTTGCTTTCGCACGAATCTGCCTTTTAATTGCAAACCGCGTTAAAAATGTCGCCATTTATTCTCGTTACCTGCTCCCTGTGTATAGACTACCTCTTTCAGGTTTTCTCTCCTATCGGAAGTTGGAATAATTAGACAAGTCTTATCGTGCACCGCGTACAGCATACCGTATACGAGAAACAAAAACATACATTTATTAATGCCTGCAATGAAGTATGTGAGCAGTATTTTAATCAGCCGTCTCATCAATTATTCATTTTACCAAATAATTCACACACGCAAATAACTGAATAAATAAACACACATACACATATATATAAATAAATAAATATGTGTGTGTGTGATGTTAACGAATTTTTGTTACAAACTTGCGAGATGATACGATGTAAAAATTGGTACAGTTAAATAATGAAAGTTTTTCGTAAGTGCAAATCTTCAGGAAAAAATTCGCGATTAAAATTTGACACTACAAAACGGCGTTTGTTAGAACATAGAAGTGTAAGGATGAATAAGTAATGATTTAGTGATAACCTTTCACCTTCACAAGGTAATGGAGTTGCTCAAATCTTCTCTGTGTCGTGTTTTTCCAAGTCCATTTGATCGAAAACAGTTCATTTAGGATGTTCTAACAAGGCGACTTTTTTGTCCAGTATGGCCATCTGTAACAAACTGTGTCAATTTATATCCCAAAAATGCATTCGTGAAGAATTGTAAGCCAATAAAAAATTTACCAACCCCATTACACACTGAAAGTGAAAGGTTGTGGAACCCATTTTTTCTTTCACAGGTTGCAGATGTTGATGTTACTAAACAAAACCTAAAAATGCATTACTTGACTATCCATATTTTTTATTTCCTACTTTAAGAAATGTTGCATTTTATTGTCAGTAACCAGTCGCAAATGTCATCCTTAAGATTTGCGCTAACCATAAACTTTCACTATATAGCCTAACTACAGTTTTTTTGCAAGGAATTATCTCCCAAGGTTCATAACATACTTGCATGTACATCTGGTACGTATACATAGTTTTATAGCTATACACATCAACGCGCGCATAAAAAATCATTTTAGGGATATCTTAGAATTCTACAAAATTTTTGTGTTACTAGCATAGATAAATTTATTCCGCACCTTAATTTTTTTATTCTTAAATTTTTCCGAAACATTATCAGAAAAAAAAATAGTTTTCTGTTATTTACAAATGGTCGTCACTTAATTTTATATTTTTAAAATATCGGCTCATTTGATCCGCAGAATTCTGTACGACATAGCGTATTTATTTTTCCTATTGGTACAGAGACACGGGGCGAACCGCGTGACGTATGCCGGAAGCGGCTGAGTTTTACCGAGTGTTCGCTCACGCTGGTGTGCCGTTGTTGACGAGGGACTAAACTTCGCGTCGTGGGTGAAAAAACAGCAGGGCTTGCGCTCACAGCGGCCTTCCATTTCTCACGCGGAACTAAAGTTTGCGATTGCTTAAAGTACCGTTGCGTAAACCGTTACGCACCACAGTCGCGTTGGATTTACTAGGTGTAGTACTATATTTTTAACACGTTTTTATTAACTCGCTCTCTTATCCGTTTGTCTTTCTGGTAACAGTGAACTAGGGTAACAAGGTGCTAGAAACTTGAAACTTTAAGGCTAAATGTTCCCATTTTAAATCAGAATGCCACCACCACGAGGCAGCACTAAAATGAGCAAATTTTTCTACAGAAATGACTCGGCAACCCATGAACGGATTTTAATGTGGGAAACGGCATTTTACATCGTGATGCCATGCTAATGTATGTAATTAGTTTGCATGCCATTAAAATTATCCGATATAGAAATGTTTTAAAAATAATGTCTAAAACGCAATGTTTTTTAAAAAGTCGCCTTACAGGAACACGGCTATGAGATAGACGAATTTAACGCAATTTACAAATTTTGAATAGGTCAAATACTCTTGTCGGAAACAGGAAAATAAGATATTAACATGTAAGGTGTCGCGATACAGGATTCGCGCCCCCACTCCCTTTTTTACCTTCGCGTAAATAACAGTGTTAATTCGACAGTAGGCCTCTGGTATGCTTCCAAGGTCAAATGAATCCTTCCCATCTTTCTCTTGTAATGATATATAGTACTATTTGAAAATACGTAAGGCTGGGTGTTACATTTGTATGGCAGCTTGGTAATTACAGACAGAAACACTCAACAACTAAACCAACTATGCTACCGTTATTCAGGCACGGTTGTTAGTAAGTATCATCCAAGCTTTCGCCTGGTGGTAACTCAGGAAACCGTGGAAAACACGAAGCCATATGCGTTTCGTTTTCTACAGAGGTAGCGTCACTGCTCCTCCGGGCGATTGTGTACGTTTCAACTGTGTTTCTGACTCGCAGGAATAAATTTTTGTCTCGCAAATGCAAGTTACTTTTTGTGTGCATGCGTAATGTCATAAATCGGTGCAGATTTTGTAGATAAAAGTATTACGTGACAGAATTTGTTTATTTTAAGAAATGTTACACTATGTCAATGTATGAGTTGCATTTTGCATGGGAACACACGCAAAGTGTTTTTTTTTTAATCTAACTATACAAAATATATATCTATAGTCATTACAGTCACCACTTTATGGCGTCTTACGAATGCAGTTCATAACAGTCGGACTGAAATTTATTTCATTGTTGAGGAATACCCAACTCCAAAGAAAGCGGGGGGTCCTAGAGTCCTTCCCCGGGAAATTTTGGGGTTCCAAGGTGCAAGATGGGGTTATTAAAAACATTTCTCATTCCTAAATTATACTAATTATACAGCTGGTTGAAACAACAATTTTTTTTAAGAATTTTTTTTGAGTGAACAGATTTACAAAAAAAAAAACATTTACCTCATGTACATGTTGGAGCCCTATACACACAACAAAATAATGAATTTAAATACTAGTAGAAACCTGAATGTTACACGTACAAGCTGCACAAGATAAGAAATTGACTAAAATAAATTTTTATTCGAATTTATTGGTTTGTGGACATACGCCATTGCTCATGCTTTGTTGACCAAACTTGTATTAGAAGACAAAGTGACACAATACAAAAAAAAAAACACAAAAAAGACAGAAAACTCAAGAAAAAACAATCCCAGACAAAGTTCCTCTGGGATTGTGTTTACTTGCGTTTTCTTACTATAACAGTACACAAATGTTGTGCATTATTTGATAAACGATTGGTTCATTGTTTCAGAAGACTGCTTTCTCCTCCCGTTTACTTTTGCCACACATACAGCAGCAAAAATAATATCGACATTGATAATACGATGTATATATGAAGTTACAAACTATTTGTGTGAGTGCGTGTGTGGAGGGGGGTTCGCGACATACTATGTATTTACAAAAATTATTTATATTGATTAATGAAAATCTTTTGTTCTTCATTACATGTATAGGATAAACATCTTTCTACGGTTTGAAGTTTTCACTGGCTTTGTTTTATCTAGTAGTTTGAATGTACAAACACGCGTTTTATTTTTCATAATTTCCATTCTAACTCCAAGAGAAACAATATCAGGGGATACCTAAGTATATCAGAAGGGATCCTTTTTTGTCATGAAGTACGTAACTATTTGATTTAGTCCGCCTTAAATATACCGCTCTTGTGCACCATCCCTCAATCGCAACAAATTTCTAGGGCCAAATTATTAGTAACATTATTAATTGATTTAATTTACGTTTACAACAATATGTGGAGAAATATAGTCCGTATATGTCACCACGTCTGTATGAATGTTTCATGTTAGCATACCAGAATACATTGTTCTTACACCTGCAATTTACCTATTTCGATTATGTAGTACTTCATTGTCGTAACTGATACGCACATACATGAAATTGAAGTGAAGTAGATTCTACGGCACTGTAGGCAAAAGTCTTGAATGCCGATGAGCATAAATGGTACTAGTGTAGAGTATCTTCGAAATGAAGGGGTGGGGTAAATGGGAGAACCCAGATAAAACCCGCCCATCGGCGACATCGTAAAGCATGATTTACCTGGCCGGGGCACAGAATAAATTGTAATATAGACGCGAAATGACGTGGCGGCTCGTTTGATATTGGCAAATTTCACCGCTCGTTGGTTTCCCCGAGACCATTGATGCCAGCCCTGCGTCTGTTTGGCTCCAGCATGTTACGACAGGTTTCCTATTGGCCTAGCTACCGATAATCAGAGCAGCTGCCTCACGTTGATTGGCAGTAGGTGTTTCCGCCATGTTACTGGCCTGGGAAGCCATTTTTCTGGCGTGCGTGACTGAGTTCACAGGCCTACCGGCTATTTCACTTCTGTATTCCTAAATATTCCGTGGCCGGGGATTGAACCCGGATCGCCTTGGTGGAAGGCGAGCGATCTAACCGCTCAGACACCGCGGCCCACTAATAACATTGATCGCGAAATATTTTTCCCCATATATTTACAAATATATCAACCTCAACATTGTATTACATACCTCTTAGTGCCAAATTCTGTATGTTCGCTAGGAAGCATTCGGGAATCTGAATCGCATTGGGCAGTTACAGTGATTGACTCGATTAGTGAGGGTTTCTGCCATCTATTTTCTCTTTGTGGTGTTGATAAAACCAAGGCTTGTTTTCTGTAATAGCCAATTAAATAAATAACTAAAAAATTGCTACATTAGGTACCTATATATCTAAAAAGTGAGGTAAGAGGTTTTTACGTCCCTAGGTATATACATACATACATATATATATATATATATATATATATATATATATATATATATATATATATATATATATATATATATACATACATAAGACTGCACAACCTGAGTACAAGAAACGTTAGTAAATTACTATATTTTCCGTAAACGTCTTCCCCACATAAGGTTTTCTTCTTTTGTAGTACAGCCGTAGTACATTTTTCCCTTTCACAGAGAATCTGTGTGTATTTTCCATTCCGGCGCATAATATTCATAATACATCATTAATTTGATTACTAACTGTAAACGCACATATCATATATCTCTGTTATGAATAAGGAGAAGCATTCAATTACTTGTTCAGCTAACTAGAAACGAAGATACGAATGGCAAGGACATCCATATCCTGTATGTGGATACTGCCTCTTGTTGTGCTGCCACCTATGCATTTACAGGTGGTAGTACCAATAGCTAGCTGTACATACAGTAAATAAAACCTAAACAAGATGTAGAATTACAGCAGCACTCTCATAGGCCTGTTGAACATGGATGCGGTTGCTAGCTCAGACTGAAGTTGCTACGTGGTGGATAGCTGCCAGAAGGATTTGGGTGGGGGGGGGGGCAGAGGATGTGTGTTATCCTGTTTCAATTGCTGCGGCCTTGAAAATATAGTGTTGAAGGCTTTTATACCGCTTTCTCCGCCTTTCTCACAAACCCAGTCGTCTCATGACGTATTACATACAGAGGCTAGCAGACATACGCGTGTGCAACTTGACCAGTGTTATTCTTAACTTCTCTTTACAATCCTATAAAATTTTACTTTACATGTAATTTAGTGATAAATCGTACTATCGTCCTATTAGTCAAGTTTTATTGTTGTTTTGAACTAATTTTGACATTTTTTTACTTCCCTTCATTGGCGAACAAAATATCAATTTACATAATCCGTATTTCGCGTCGTATGATCGAAATACTATACACATATTGATTTTTACGATTCATCACTTCAGTTACTCGTAAGCGTACCATTGTATCTGGATGCTTTCAGAAAATGTTTAAACACTTCAATGCGATTTATATTCCCGTGTATAGTGAACCAAAATCTACCACAAGCATGCACGTGACAGATCTAACATGCCAATAGATAATGCTGAGAATTCAAACACGAGTGAATCATTTGTACAATGTGAGTTAGGTAAGTAATACGCGCATGACAGTGTAAAAGAACATATCAGACACCGAACAGGCATACAGGCTCCAAACATAGTGAAGTGGCTATAGAACTTCTTACCGCCCGAACACAGACGTACTGGCGTACAAATCTGTACTCGTATGTCAGTATTACCACAACAAAATTTTCCCCAAAATTTTATGTCTGTAATACAATTGAGGTAGGCCTACCGAGAAACTAGTCTTGCTTTGTAATATTATTCCGTTGGTCCAGAGCTATCGTAAACTATCATGTGTTTTTATTTCATTAGTATTTTGCGTCCAGTCGATAGCTCAAGTAATTAGACATGGTTATACGTATATTTTGTTTACAAACTAACTAACCTAATAACTCAGATGCCTACCCAGGACTCAAAACCACAACATTTCGCGCCGAAAACCGGCGTGCCAACCGACTGCGCTACAGTTACTTAGTCATCAGATGTAATACACATGAATATTATGAGAGCCTTGAACACTTGGATAACGTATAAAATCACCAGGCATCCTAATACAAAACTGACCACACTAGCAGACACTGATGTTAAAGAAGCCGACGCGGAACGGCTGATAGATGAGAGCTCTGGCGGGCTCATCCGCGGCCGGCCTTGGTCGCGCTTCACCCAGTATAGTGAATATCTTATTTGTCTGTTTCCGTCAAAACTATTTGACTTATTCAAATTCTGTAAACTGGGTTGAATTCGTATAACTAATGGCCATGTTCTTCTAAGGCGACTTTTAAAAATAAATAGGTTTTTGAAATTATATCTTCAAAAATTACTGTATTAGATAATTTAAACGACATGCAACCTAATTACCTAAATTAATATGGTATTACGATGTACAATGCCGTTTGCCGACTTAAAACCCGTCCAAGGATTATGAAGTTATTTATGTAGAACTTTTTGATCCCGAAAGTGCTGCCATCACTCGGCAGAGATTCACACTATACATGGGGGACATTTAGCCTTAACATAGCTCAGAACTGCTTTGAATTGCAACTTTTTTGAATGTGTGTCTGTTCGAAACAAATTTACAATAGTTTTTAAAAAAAAAAATCCCGATGAGCTACAGACTTTAAAATTTAAACATATACGAAAACTGCGTTATAATACATTATAAGAGGAATAAAATTAAAAAAAAAAGTTACTTGAAGAATGAAAAAAAAAATTGGAAATCATTGTAAACCGCGTTGTAATTATCATATCTGCAAAATTTCACACGCACAAGACTGAAAAGCAGAAAGTAACATTAAAAAATATTATTTTACTATAGGGCTTACACACCTTAAAAAAACGGACCAGAAAGTATAAAAATAATTAAATTGTATAAATGTATTGTAAGATTTAACACGAAATACGTTGTGCGTATGCAATACGAGATGAATGTATGAACAGTTCGCCCAAGTCTCTCAACAATTTTATTGCACTGCAAATTATTTAGACTGTTGTGTGATTATTTTTCAACGACAGCTACTTTCTATATTTCCTATTATCATGCATTGTACGTATCCCACATTTTTAGTTTAAGATCTTACAAATACATTCATAAGAGAATTATTTTATACTTAGTTGTCCTTTTTTTAACGTAGTATGTTAAAAATTACATTTAATTTGTTTCATTTAATTAAGGAAGTGAAAAAAATAAACAACCAAGAAATCTAATTATTGGAACAAAAATATATCAGGTGGATGAGGGACATGTGACATTTGTAAAGTTTTTAGAAAAAATCAACAAAAGTTTATTTAACATAATGGATGTGGATGTTAATTATTCGCTTTTACGGGTTACGAGCACATTACTAGTATTGACAAGCATCACCAAGACCTCCAAATGTTAACATTCTAATCTAAAAAATGTAATTACTTGACCAATACTACTTACTTGGAGTGAAACTAATTCTAAGCTCTTACACTGATCGGGAAAGTGACAATGGAACATGTAAAAATAAACCTGCTATTTAATTAATTTGAAGGGTCAATTAACTGCTTGATGTGTTTGATAAACGTCACAAGGGTAAAAACAAGCTCACTCCCAAAATATGGGCAAATTTGAATCTCAGCTGAAAAATATCACGTAAGGAAAGGCTTGTGTTTGTAAATAAATGAGCCTACAAAAATTTTACCAACAGTCATCTACCGAGCATTGGCAAAATTACTTGTAATGTTTTTACTGAAATTATGACATTTCCGTGTCCCTGAGGTATTCGCAGAATAGGGACACCTCGAAGGTCAGTTGTTTGCGCATGTGAAATAAACTTACTACCTAAGTTGACTGATATTTGACAGCACTCGTTCACCTTGTTGCACTTTTAAGAGCAGAACTAACAACAGTCTGGCTACAATGACTACGTTACTTACATACATTTTTTTTGCGGAGCAATGTTTATACTTTACAATTTTTTAACGTAGCATTTTTCTAGGCTCTCATTTGAATTTTTGAAATATTTTTAACAAATTCTTTTCTTCATTTTCAACTTCGTCGACAATATCAACGTTTTCTAATTCTAATACAGTGCTTACAACATCTTATGTTTTCTGTGTATTGATTTTGGTTTATTATTTCTGCTTCTTTTCCACTGAATTAGGAGAGAGTGAATCTTCTTTCATCTTTGTTTTTGTGGCATTTCTGTCCGAGCGCAAGCATTCCGAGTAAATAGAGGTCTTTAAAAGTCCGTGCGGTATAATTTGGAAATAAATTGTAAAATTTACAGTAAAAAGGGCTTTACGTTTCCTGTCATCCTACTGAAACATGGAAACAGTCCAAATTAGACATCTACATCGTAGAAAACTCCCTGAGTGGATAATCTCGGCACGTAGTATAAATGCCATTCACGCTCACGTGTCTAGAATATTTAGCGTGAAGCGTATCAGTTTTGGTTTGTCGCCGTGGGTGGTCGCTATTAGCCACACGGTAAATCCTCTTGCTTGAATGATTATCGAATACATTCACACAGTTGTCTACGAATGTAATGACACTAAAAGCTTTACATCGTCCCAGGCAAGTGTGCTTCGAAACTCTCGCTGTTGCCTCGAAAAAGTTGTTAGTATTGTTCCCTCGTGTAAATTTGTTTGCCAACAACCTAAGCACCCATTTCTCCTTCCTAGAAGGAACATTATTGACGTGCTTAACAGAGATAATTTCATGAACATTCTGTAGCTTTTCAACGTTCAGGTCAAGTTGTTGATCTTTTTCAGAATACCTTGATTGTAATAATATACTTTTATAAGATTTGTAGGCAACTAAAATGGCTTTAAAGACTTAAAAACATGACTCGCCTTAAGGGATACGTTTCCTTTTAGCTTTGTTTAAATAAGAATTAAACACATTACGAATATGTTAGTTATTAAATAAACGGGTTAGGAAGGACACAGATGATGTGTTAACAGTTATTTTAAGATCATCTTGGTTTTTATATCTTCACTGTTTTGATTTGTGTAATCTTAATTAAATATTAAATAATTATTTGCTAAGTTCAGTTTTACATCAATAAGTGTGAATACCAGTTACCACTTTTAAGCATTTAACATTTTATTCTGTACAGCTTTATGACATTACTGGCTTTGATCTAGAATATTACCTCCTTAAGAAAAGTTTTTTACATAACATACATGACGACGAACGTTTTTGGATAATTTGTTGATTTGGAATAACCACTGAGACCAGTCATTAAGAATAAGTAAATATACAAGCATTAAAATTTTCTACGTTTTTCTGAACAATTACACAAAACGATATTTGAAAACCCCTATTAAGGACGCTGTCTCATCTCGACGATGTCTTGAACTTTTTTTAATCACAAAAGGAAGCAGCTATATTGTAAAACAGGCACACATGTGTGCTCCGAATAGTTCTAAGTGTCTAAACAATTTTTTTATACGCGAAAGTTAAATAATTGTGGTAAATTATTGACAATGCAATTTGTTGATCCAAAACTAAGCAACTTTTGTTTTGGAAGAAAAAAAATCTACATGTAAATCACGAAGCACATGTACGCAAAATTTTTAATTGATATAAGATATACGTTTTTTGCGAAAACTGCATATGTATATGAACGTGACCTTAAAACAGCAGGGAAACATAATTTCGGACCCGGTCTACGCAACTAATCAAGACATTAATACAATTTAAATTTACTAAACTTCTAATGGTGTACGTGTTGGTTTGCCTTGCAATCTCGAACGAAATCGAAGTTGTTTGCAAAGCAACTTTCTAGTTCTGTAAACAGCTATCAACTTATTATAGGTGATCAGTACCCGCCATTTTGGATTAACATAACTTTTAGTGTTTTATGTGTCATCAGTAACTTATTATATGTTATGTTTAGGTGTCGACTATAGGCACTTTATGATAAAGTGAGCATTGCATAAAGTTTTCTATCAGCCGTTTTGCAACCGTCTATACTATTTTTAATTTGAAAACTTCAATTTAACTAAAACCAGTGCATAAACATTTAAACACTCTCAAAAGTTAACATCTATTGGCCCAATAAAAAACCTTTTTAATTAATTACAAGTTCTGCTGAGTGCTGAGTTCATAGTGAACAGCCTAGATAGAGACTATAGCTTAGAACAATGTCTACAGTTAGTATGGCTCAATATTTTTTCTGATGCTATTCATGTAACAATACGCTGTAAACAACGACTTGTTTCCTTGATATGCTTGCTAGTTAAAAATTGACAAAACTAATGTAGGTGAAACATTTTGATAACATATAAGAAGATAATATCTTTCTGGTGCGAAAAATTATTTAAATTTAGTTATATGGAACTTACAGTGACAAATTAAGAGTTATGAGATGGTGGTACTTGGCCCCATTAACACTTTAAGTTAATGCTTTATTTAAATTCTGAGTAGGACAACTAAAGGTTATGTTTAAAAAAACTTAACTTAAGTTAGTGTTAATGCATGAAGAATTTACCAGCACGTTTAACCAATCATTTAAGCTACTCGTTGCAAGTAAATAATTTCACTAGTTGTAATTGAAAACAATGTAGCTTGAATCCACATAACCCGACTGTATGATTTTAATCATTATAGTTCACTTCTAAGTCACTTCTGGAAGTAATGGAACTCTGATTTGCTGATTTACTGTCAAGACAAAACATCTTCACTCAGGGTGTGCACATACAATATAAAATCTAACACCCACTTGAATTTTCACGCAAAAAGTACGTTGTCTTACCAGAAAGTATTCTTGTCAGTTATAACCTCTTCAATTGCAGACTTTTTTTGGTAGCAACAAAAACGCTTAAAATTGTTTTTCTGCTCCCACTGATCTAACAAACGTCAGAATATCTAAGGTGGGTGTAGCAAAATGAAGTGTTAATTTCTCCTCGTGCCGGCACTCCATAGAGTTTTTCAGCAAGCAGTGGACGCTAAGACACCTCGACTTCCACTCAAACATCGGTTCTGAATATTTTTTGTTAGGCCCTACCTTACATAATAGTATGAAAGCATTTTAATTGTAGAAATATTTTTATAACTGCAGTTATGTATCTTATAAGATCGTATGGTATCATATGCAACCCTCTTTTGTTAAAAATGTGTTTTTGCACTAAAAATTAAAAATTTAAAATTAATAAAAGTTTTATTTAATGAAAACCTACGAGAGCATACAAATCTTCACCACCCCCAAATCTTAAATTGAAAAACGCCTATCTTAGGCTATGTATTTTTCATACTTACCAGGAGATCTACGCAATAAATAATCTACTACGGTTTTCTTGAAGATCAAATCATACACATATAGAGCCAGTATTGTGTTTTGTAAATCACAGTTCAGCTAACGGTACAGGTATGGCATGTGTTTACATTTACCAGCTGGGCGTTAGCATACATAGTGGGGAACGCGTGTTTGAGATGGGGATGGGTGCGTCATGCCATGGGCGTACCCAGAAATATTTTTCGGGGGTCCGGGGGTCCTCTTCCGGAAAAATTTGGATTTAAAGTTGCAAAACAGTGCCATTTAAGCAGTTTTCATATCTAAACATTAAATATAAGGCTAGTAGAAATTTTAATATTTTTGTAAGATTTTTTTTTATTAAAGAGCTTAATTAATTCACTCACATAAAATTTTTCAACTATAAGCATTTTTACATCAAAAGTTTGTGGTCCTACAGTATTATTAGTAATTTATTTAGAACATTTTGTGAATTGTGTAGACTTTTACATGTAATTGAAAAGCATATATACAAAGTATTTTATTATTTTATATAAACTGATCACAATTAATGTCAATACAGTTAACTAATACATACCGGTAAGCAGTAATTTAAAAGTATACAATACCAAAGTATTTTCAAAATTTAACTAATTTTAATACCTACCACAGGACAAGTAAATTTATACATGAATATAATTGACACATACACATTTGACCATGCACCACAATGTATTGAACGCACTTTGGATGTATATTGCATGTATATTTCTTCGTTTTTAGTTCTCTTACATATGTACGTATGTACTGAAATATTGTTTTTTACAGACTCTTGGTAAAATTTTAAGCTTTCTTAATAAACTGATACAGATAATAACAGTATTTGCAACAAAAATACTTTTACGAAATTGTGATTTTTACCACAAATATCTAATGTGCATTTAGCTAAATTACTTTTTAAAATTTCTCTAACGTGTCAAATGAGCAAAAGATTTCGGGGAGGGGTGGGGTTTGAAACCCCCAACCCCCCTCCCCGCGCCCTGGGTACGCCCATGCGTCATTCACGTCACACGCTTCGCCCCGCCCCGTGTCTCTACTTCAGTAGGAAAATAAATACGTTACGACGACGTACGCTCACCACACTGTTGTCACGGGCCATTAAAATCGAACCGTCTACTTATGTCGATGGCTTGTTACATGAAACAATTGATGATATGTTCCTTTTGTTTGCGGTAAGTAAACCTCTCTCTCTCACTCCTGAAAACATCGATATATTTGCTGCGGGAAGCAGAAGTATTTACATGATATAGGTACCACTAGACTAGCACAGTAGTGGAGAGTTTGCTCGCGAATTTCTCGTGTGGAAGACTTGTTGACAGAGATGATGCGTGAACCGCACGGCTGTTGAAGAATCTCCAGGACAAACAACGTAGCGCCCCGGGACGTTATTCTTGGCCAGAGAGGAGCAGTCCTAGGGAAGGCAGGAGAGGCATATCCCTGCCGTGTCTTGGCTAAATCCCTTCGCAGTTTCTCTGGTGGCCAGGGATTACACGCCCAGCCAGCTTCCCGTCCGTGCTCCGTCCCTTGTCGACCATGTGGTTCTTTTACCTCCGCCTGTCTCTGAGGTCATCGAGGTACCCTACTGTAGGCCGTAGTCACTCCGACCACACACCAACACACATTCATCGCTTCTACACACAGACACAGTACACAGGGGCAACTTTGAGGGTTACAGCTCCTCTAGCAATACATTTAAAGTAAAGAGGTAGGACTGAGAATAAGATACCGTAAACGAATTTTGCTTTGTAGCTGAGTCTGCCATTTGGAAACTTGTAACAAAAATTACTTGAGCACGTACAATTAAAAAATGTTAAACAGCGTTGCCACAGCTACATTTATCTTCATAAAATGGCATCCAAATAAAAATCTGAGTGCTGAAATGCGCTGCTAAGAGACTCCCGCATGAGGTGCAAAGTAATCTCGATTTACGTGTGTACCAAAACATGTATATGATATTTTTATACGAATAGTTAGTCAGGAAGCGATCAGTCACACGATTATACCAATTTTACTGTAATTATTTTCCTCTTTTTTTAATTGTATCAATTATTCTCGAAATGAGGAGATTATGGCGAATAATTACGTTTAATTTGTGGAAGTTCAGTTAACAGTAGACTCGTATTCTGGAGGACGTGGGTTCGGTTCTTGCTCCAGCCATCATGTTTTCTGTTTTCGAAGTATTTCTGGGATCACGCCAGATGAAAGCTAGGGTTGTTACGTAAGGGCATTGCGTACTAACAACAGCCCTGGCAGGAGAAAAATAGGGCTTCGCATGTTATATTAAACTAGCAGTCCGCCCGCGGCTTTGTCCACGTAGCAGATCACGTTTACTTTAATTGAAGAACCTCTTTGTACATCAGATTATAAGTTCGTCTATAAAGTATTATAATAATTAAGTAGCTAGTTGAGCTAACTCCGCAGCAGGCTAGCTAGCTATGGCTGCTCACGCGAAAAGTAGTTCTATGTCTGTCCCTTAAACTAATACCGACTTGCTCTGGACCTTATGGAGAAGCATACTAAATGTGAGAGGGTAATCGAATGAAATACATAGTTTATGTGGTATGAAAATAGCTATCCGCTAAGCACTAACATTAGTGACTGCAGGTTCCCTCAATTACAATTTTTGCAAAACCAGCGCTTGAAGATAAATGCCATTAGAACGTTTTGGAGGGTAAGGTAAATCTTTCTCAGAAACATAAATGGAGTCCCAACCTTGAGGTTAATATTGTGTGAGAGATGACGTGACATACGGGCCGACGTTTTCAAGGAACTCAGCGGGCAGTGGACTGCATAATTAATTTTTGTTCCTTTGAACGACTTCACACAAAATGCACTTATTTCACCAGTATTTCAGTTGTTCACTCGACATCTTACCGTACCATACCCCTTAACTAGCAACTTAACACTTGATGGCCGAACTACTACTACCGTAAAAGTAATTAATAGCTGCTATGAGCGGGCGTACTGCTAGTGTATTTATAGAACAAAAAAGTCTTTCGAGCTAAGAATAAAAACATTGCTTATCCGTATGAACATGTATTCCTAGGTCTCGTTCAGTTCATAGCGTATATGGCCATCGCAGTAGTGATTGGAAAAATATGTTTTTACGATTGGCATAGTAAGACTCGCATAATCGGTAGTTTTTGTTTCTCCGGGATTTTAGAATTCCTAGAAACACCAGATTTTTCAGAGTAATTTGTTCCGCGGCACCGCTGAATTCGTGTAAAGAATGGGGAGGTTAAACCAAAAATTAATTCTATGTTTACTTATCCACCCACCGAGCGAAGTGGTGTAGTGTTTAATTTGGAAGCACTGGTTTTGGTTCCCTGTCCAACAACCCTGGATTTCAGTTTTTCATTGGTGTTCCGAAATCACTCCAAGCAAATGCTGAGATGGTTCCTTCTTACATGCCATAGCTGATTTCTTCTCGATGTCAAGTCAGACCAAATGACTGGTTCAGTTACTGATGATCTCGACAAGACGTTAAAGGTGTTCAAGTGCGACAAATTCATAATTTTATATTTTTATGAAATATTGTTAGTTTTGTAGACGATATATTTCACAAGTACCAAACAATTTTAGCTGTCATTGTTTTCTCATAACGGGGTGTCAAAGTCAATATTTGCTCGCTACGCTGCCATACAAATAGTGAAAACCAACTGACCTACTTATAAAAAAATAATTCACAGTGAACTTACATCCCATCAGTGATGTAATGAAACATTTAAAAATCCACAACGTAATATTTTGAACTAAAAAAAATCGCAAAAGTACAGACAAATTTGCAAATTCAGCAACTTCTTTAAAATACAAAAAACAGTTCGCGGGATTATTCCAAATGTTTTATTACGTAGCCCCATAGTATGTTATTTCATTGTTAATTATTTCACGTACGTAAGTCAATTGGTTTTCACTATTTGTATGGCAGCGTAACGAGCAATTTTTTTTTTTTACTTTGACACCCCGTTATGAGAACACTACGCCAGCTAAAATTATTCTGTAAGAGGAAACTGCACGCACAAGTATCGTCTACAAAACTAATTATATTTCATATCAACATAAAATTATGACTTTATCGCAATTGAACACCCTTAAGAGGAGTCCTTGACTGGCGCATGTACGGTGTTGCAGCGTGTCACGCGTATTATTTTTTACGCGAAACCGCTTAAGTTATTCACATTATGTTTATCTACGAAATGAACACACACTTGAAACTATGCTTCTGTGTTTTCAAAAATTCAGCACGCTTGTGAGAAACATGATTTTCGAGCCACTCAAAATGGCTAAAAACGGGTCTTTAAGACTGCTGTAACTCCGAAAATATTACCTTAATTTGTAAAATGCAAAGCGAAGGGCATGCGTTGGTCTTTACTTCATAGTATTAAAAAATAAAAGGGTCACCGCTCTAAGCCCCGTAGGAAAAAGACTACAACGAAAACCTCGCTCGCCAATTCTGCGCTTCAAATCGAGGCGATACACTGAAAAAAATACTTATTAGTAGCTGCAAAATATTTTGTTAAAATGGACATTACCAAATTTTTTTGTAGTGTCCCCAATAAAGTTTTGCAATGACTACAAAAAAATTTTGTAACCACTACAAAATTATTTTGTGAGGTCTATATTGACAAAACATTTTGTAGTCACCACAAAACAGTTTTTTCTGTGTATGCTTCTCGTCAAGCGTGGGATTCAGGCTCTTATCACTACACTGTTCCCATGATTCAAAGGTAGAAATTCGACACTGGCAAAGACTACTCTTAAACTCTACTACCTACCATAATTAGCCTACGCAATTAAACTCAAAATGTTTTGTTTCACACCGTTTCAGTTGTTACGAGTGCGTGGTACATAATTCTGCCCTACTAGCATAAGTTTATAGTTGTAGGTATTTCGAAGCCAATCTGCAATAATCAATAAACAGCAATCCCAGACAATAGTTTTTGCCAACTTTCTGAGCAACAACTTTTCTCGAGTAACATATATCTGAACTATCTGTGACGCCGAAATCCCGTACATGTACAGTAATTGCGGTGCAAGAGATCACGCTTTAAAAAAATGCATCATTCAGGGTAAATGTTTGCTCATAAAGTTGGCAAATATAATTATCAAGGATTGTTGTTATGCAGTTTTTCTATATTGACTTTCAAAAAGCGTACATCTGAATTGTAGAACTCAGCACTTATTTATCTACCGTTCCCTCGTAAGTATAAAACAGTCACCTATTTTAAGATTTTTGGGGGAGGGGGCGGCATACGTTTGTAGCCCGCAAGTAACACAACTATAAATCCACCTCTGATTGAGGTCAAAGTTTTGATATTCATACATATATATGTATATATATATATATATAGGCTATATATGTATATATATATATATTTATTTATTTATTTATTTATTTATGAATGACTGCATTCCTCCAAATAAGATTAATTAAATTATATTATTTTAACCCAGACAGATTTCTTCTTTTTTCCGATCAGACAATAATTCCTTAAAGTTTTAATCACAATTTTGCTAAGAACATGGAAAAAAAGAACATCTCTGGATGGATTGTGATACTCCGCTGAGTAATGCTATTCATTCTTTCCTACGGTAGTATTTCGTCCACGCAAACCAAAAAGAATGGCTTCGAAACAGACGTACAGCAAAATGAATTTCCCCTTAAGAGGAAATTATGTCATTAATTGTGCTTTAATAGCGCCTTCACATTGCAATTCACCCCTAACTTAAAGTACGAATTTCCGGGCCGTTCCTGCAGGCGGAGTAGCAGTAAGATGATTAGTGGCTGGGAATCGGACGGAAATTGAACTGTCACGAGAAAATCTTCTTTGTAACCTGCACAATGCAGAAATTCTAAGACCTGTTACTTCCGATTACATAGAGTTGTAGATAATTGTAGAGTCATTAAATATTATTAATTTACATTATTTTGCGGTACGAGGTTTTCTGCAATTTCTTCACGTTGATACGGTGAATGTAACTGAAGTCTGGCTAGCGGTACTTTTCTTCATTTTTCTAGTTACCTGAAACAATATCTTCGTCTCAACTTAGACATAAATATCCTACTTACACGTACTATCCACATACTTGTTTACTTCCACCAAACTTACGTACCAGGTACGTGATGACTTATGTGTTCGCATAATCAAAACCAGTGGCGAAGCAGTTACCATGTACAGAAGACCCTGTTTCAAAAAAATATCTAGCTGATTTGTAATAAACTTGTAAGAAATAGTATCTTTTGTACGGCCTACGCGATTGAAATACTATTTAATGTGTTCTTAAATTCATTAAAGTCAACATTATCTACGTGTTGAAACTTAAACAATTTAAATCAAAGGAATTTGGTGATCGTTCACCAAACTTACCTTCAGAAATGTGGGAATACTTGATTAAATTTATTTTTAATATACATTTTTTAAACACTGATTTCGCAAACCGTACGTTTACCTTCAGGTTCTGTTCTTTCCGTAGAACGGAAATAAAACTAAATACACACAACAAAAGTAATTTTAGATGCATATTAGTTTTTATTTTTTGTAATTTTCAGTTTTGATGTTTAGAATTAGACATGAAATTTGCCAAGATTTTTCAAGTAGGTATTATTTTTTAAGACATTTTACGTATAAATAATTTTATTTGAAAGTATTCACTAACAAATATTTATTTACCATTTAAAACATAGTGAACGGAACACACAAGGCGTATCAAATGTCACATCGCCACAACAATCTAAGCTCTCAACTATAGCGTGCAAGATTCCCACCGATCCATTTTTGCTATGTAACTTTAAGCGGTGAACATTTTTATTCGTAAAAAGTCTGTTACAAAGGTCGGTGCACGAATCTATCTGAGCTTCGCGTACATCAGGTTCGTACATTCTCAAGTATTGCAGTCTATAAAAAAAGTCTTTTTAGCTATGTTAATGGGGTTAGAAACAGTGTTTTAAATGAGTATGATGTTTTAACAACGACATGCTGTCCTTGTCCGAAGTGTATTTTACTTTCGTTCATTGGCACAATGGGCACACGAGGAACAAATGCGGTAAATAACGTACGATCCTTAAATAACGTGTTTCGCCGCACATTACAACACATTTGAAGCGCAATGGTATGCGCCAACCTTAAGAGCGCATCGTAGAAAAATAAACGCAGAAAATATCAATTGATTTCTACGCTTTTTCGAAGCCAATATGGATAAAAAAACTCAATGACAATCCTAGATAATGGTATTTGGCAACTTCGTGAGTAAATATTTATCCAGAATTACTAATTAGTTACGCGTGATCTCTTGCGCCGCAGTTAATTGCACGAGGTTCCGGCGTCAGTGGTTGTGCCACAGTAGTTCGTAACACTGGAAACAATTTTGTTTAAAACGTTGGCTAAAACTATTGCCTGGGATTGCTATTGTTTAATTATTGCAAATTGGCTTCAAGAAACCTACAGTTATAAATTAATGCTTTTAGCGTTGAATTATGTACCACGCCCTCTTAATATGAGTAGCACATTGGTGATGTAATTGAACGCAACTGTTGATCAATAACAATGCGGAACCGGCTACTGTGGGAAACACTTTACTAGTACTTAATTAAACATTATGGCAAAAACCTTTAAGATAATCAAGCCTTTGTTTTCGTTCGTCGCAGCTGAGTTACTTAGTTATGTTGTTTCAACGAAAAATTTAAGTGAATAGATTTTGATCAGCACGTTACATCGAGGTCTTTAACGTTGGTGAGGGATGGTATGATGAGAATATGGAACAAAGCCGGAATGAATGAGCGGGGTGACACGGGAGATCCCAGAGAAAACTCGCCGACCAGTGGCATCATCCGGCACGATTTCCACATGCGAAAGTTTCAACAAAGAAGAAATCTCGGGCATTTGGGTTTTTATTTCCTTCTCGACCTTTTGTATCACTCACAAAATGAAACTGCAAATACGTCGACTCGTATTTTCTTTTCCTGGCACAGTACAGCAACAGTTCCGAGGAGGGGGAGGGGGGGCTACGTCGGCACTAGAGAGAAAAAGTACACGCAATCACAGACTCGCGGCTAAATATTTTGGACACGATGCCTCACATATAGTCTACATGTAGAGACCGCAGCGTTTCTCGGATCACGTGATATTTTTAACGTGTCGCTAGAAATCCAATTCTAGACTTTTTTTTTTTTTTAACATAGGTTTCAAGCTAACGCAACTGTTCAGTTTTCGGTGCGGTAGCGTGCATTGAAGGTTGAGTTCCGGGAAATCTACTGCTGGGCGTATGCAGTAATTTAAAAAAAAAAAAAAAGTTCATTTCAATTTTTTAGTGCAATACGTTTCAAGAAATAACGTTTAAACGTGCTCAGCGTAGAACTGCGTCGTGAGCTTGGGAGTGGTAAAGAGATGCAGGCCTACATAGGCCTATACTTCAGAGTTTGAGTGAGCCAATATAAAAAAGTTACAAAAATAACCGTATAAATATTATATCGCGTTACTAACGATACATGACGTTGGCCATTTCCAGTATCCACAGACGACACAGGTGCTAGTAGGCCCGGGATACTAATATGTTTCCCACGCTGTCATGCTCCTTGCTCGTGTAGGCAGGCAGTTCTCACATATAGCCAGCATATTTACACATCGTATCCATCAGATTGTGAGTGTGATGTGCGCCGCCAAGGTATGCACACAGTTTAAAAATTACAGCCTCATATTATTCTTCAACCAGTACAAGTTTGGTGGCGCGGTAGCGCATGTGTTTGTTGATGGGAATTACTTCAACTATTTGTTGCCAACGTCGTACTAGAAGTTTGGCGGGCTTGTGTTATATTTTTCTGTGCCTCAAAGGGATTTATGGGTGCGAATTGTACTACACAATTTCGTTACACTGTAAGAATATGTTGTAAAAGTTACGATTATCGTGCGGGTTTATTCACAAATAGCAAATTATAAACTATTTATAATCTTTTCTTGTATTTAGCAAAAAAAAAATGTACATTTACATTCCAAAAAAAAAGTTATATAATATTGTTTTTATTAATTGTACTGTTCATAGATAAAAATTTCACAAAGAAACACAGTGCATGTAAGATAAGTTGTATCAGAGGCATAGAGCTTGATTGACAACAATAAAGCCACTGGTTCCAAACACAATACTCCAACTTATTGTTTTCCTCATAAAATCTTAATATAAGTAAAAGTCAATGTGTTCACAAATGGTTTTATAAATACATCTATTTTCCCACCACAATATTAAATTTTATATTCGACTTTTATAAAGTACTGGAAAATTAACTGTTATCGTAGAGGCATACCATGATTTTATTTTTACAAGAATGGTCTTAAAGTACGTACTACAAAAATTTCTTTAAAAATTTGGTTTTAAATAACTGGAGGTGAAATACATAACGTTTATTATTTATTTATTATTTTGTACTTTAAAACCCTTTAAAAAACACGCATATGTACGTATAGTTTAATTCTACAAAGAAAATATTTGTAATTATAGCCATGAAAATAATTATTTCTGAGTTTACAGCTGCAATAATGTCCCTTGTGAACATACAATTTAAAAAAAAAATTACTTTTACGGAAATTTTTTTACAAACTGATTTATAAGGACTACATCCGTGATAGATGTACAGCACATTATTTTATGGCGATTATGTTACTGTATTTCTAAATCTCCTGCTTGAATGACGTAAAAACAAGTTGTTGCTGGGTTACAAACTGAACAAACATATCATTGCATGTGCAGTCTAATGCTTAGGCTACATGCGAGTTTGTAACCTAAATATGTAAATATCGTATGTGAAGGATACCCTAGGGCCAGGGTATCACACCCCAAATGCAGATTATATTAGTGGGAGCTACAGTAGACAGTCTATGTACCTCAAAATATGACATGAAATGAGGTCCTGCAATGGAGAAGCGCCGGAATGCGAAGGGCCTGAGAAACGGGAGATCCCCGAGAAAACTCCCCGGCCGGTGACATCGTTCGGCACGATTATCACATGCCCCCGCCAGGGATCGAAACACCTAGGTTGAAGGCGAATAGTCTGATCACTCGACCACCGCGGCCCGTTTGTAACCTTAATACGGTGCTACGAAAGTTAAACTTAGTGATGTTTAAAAGGAATAAAGTACAGGGAAAGAACTAGAGAGAGCGTGTGTGTGTTTGTGTGTGTGTGTGTGTGAGAGAGAGAGAGAGAGAGAGAGAGAGAGAGAGAGAGAGAGAATATGTTGCTTTGCCACCGATATTTTTACTTCGGAATACTAGTCGCGATGCCGCTCAATTTCGCTTGCCAGAACATTCCTCCGTTAATTCCGTTCGCGGTTAAATAAAGACATTTATAGGCGTCATCATTCATCAACCTAAATATGTATTTCAAATTGGGGCTCAAATGCGAACGAGCAATAGGTCTAATTTCACTCACGTGCTTAGTGCTACTACTCTTTTGCGTCAGGCGTAAATAATGTACGTGTTTTGTTAATATTATTTTTGAATTCACAATGCAGGCATTGTTCTGAAAGTTGCTGAAACTTCCTTTGGATTTTAGACAAATGCATTGAGAATATGTGTATAACGGTTCCACAAAAACACGTATTTCTTCCTTTTTTAAAATGATGTTGAATGTGCTCGTAGGCTAGCCATAAAAATAATTCTTCACGTGGCGAATGAACAGATCTCAATAAGTATTATAAGAACACGCGCTTTAAAATATGCCTCTAGGCTGTTAAAAATATGATGCGTCAATTAGAAACATATTTTTGAGGTCATCGAATATAGTTGTAATGTAAGCTGTTCTCCTTACAGGCTGTTTGTTGTATTTGGGAGAAAAGAAACCCTGATTCGTCAAACATAAACCCATTCGTTTGAGTTTACGCCGTATGTTTCATTAGTACAATTTTTAGGAACAAAACTTTAAAATAAATTAATTAAAAATATTGCGCGGCAATTTTATGCTCCGGCAATATGAGCGGTATTATAATTCACACATACACACCTGTATCGCTTATATCGTTTCCTCTAGTATTTGCATCCATCGAGCTGGAAAGCATCATGTAAGGATTTCCCTAAGGAGCCGTGATTATCTTTTTCCTTTCACTGTCGCTGTGATGCATTTCTTCACGTACCATCGATGACAGCCTACTAATTTTAGGTTACTGTTAGAAACGCTCTCAGAACGCGGATTAGCTGTGTACAAAAAAAAAAAGCTTGTAGTTGTATTGCATTGTTCTGCTTATTTAGCAATATGTATGTGGAATATAAGGTACAAGAAAACAATGTTTACATTTCAGGGATAAAAATACTGTATATCATGGTTCATTGTGTCATTTAGACACTCCCAATTTTAATATTCACGCCATTGCAACTTCTCCCTTATATCCTTCTATCTCGCTTGCGTACATCAATCTCTTTTGAAGGGTTTCAGGTAGTATTTATGAGCCGGGTGAAATAAATTGACTGCTCTTGTGCAAACGATGCTCGTAATAAGTCTACGCTTAGCTAGCACCTCCCTCTCTCGACTTGGCACTGGAAGCGTCACAAGTTGTCCGCTGCGGCCGTATTTCTCCTCGGGGAAGAATACGAGACCCTCTGGTGTAATTCTGTTTTGGAGAGGGCTCAGAGGCTTTCATGCCGGTGTCGTGTGGGTGGACAGCTATGACTGGTGGCTTGCACACAGCGAGCCTCGAGGACTGCGAAAATAACCTCCGTCCTGTGGCGCCCCTGGCGGTCGCCGCCATCACTACGTGCGAGCACGGTGCGTTGGGCAACAACCGCCTATCGTCCCTAACAACCGAGCTCCCCTGCAAGTCGTGTACGAACTGGTAATCCAGCTGTTTAGTGTATATTATCCTATCACGGGTTATTATTATTTGTGTTTATCTACATTAGTTACATATTAAAAACTAAATATCCAGTGAAGTGGCGCAACAGCAACACGCTGAACTCGCATTTGGAAGGATCTAGGTTTGATTCTTAGCTTCCTCCACCTTGATTTCGGGTATCCATGGTTTCCTGAAATCGCCCTAAGCTAATAATGCTGGGAAAGTTCCTTAGCAAATGCCATGACATCTCAGTTGTGTGTAACTGTCTTTAATGACCTCGCTGTCGACGAGACGTAAAGCTAAAAAATGAAACGTAACAAAAACTTAATAAAAACTACGCAATTTTTTATAATTTTATCAAGCTATATCAAATATAACCACGGGACTATTTAACAACTAAACGTTCCGATGCTCAGAACGTAGCCTAGGATTTTTTGGAAGAAGCAAATGTGTTTATAAAAAAATAACACATTCTTCAACCGAAGACAGCACACTCATCAAAAACATTTTGAATATTGTGCACGTGAATCCACATTTAGTGCGGGATTATGACTTCGGTAGCAATGTTCAATATAAAGTTTTACGATCATGCAAGCCTGTCCGAAGACTTAGGTTTGATTGTAGAGTCAATACCATTTTTCAAACCACAGTGTGGCCAGATGAAGTGTGTGTCACGGAAGTAATCCTGGTATACGACCAAATAGAAATCAGGTTCTTTCTGAATACAATTATGGTAGACTTAAGAGAGAATAATAATGTTTTGTCTTTTTCGAAAATAAAGTGTAATATTTTTGTGTACACGGATAACCAATTCGCCTACGTGTTGCCGGAATACTGGTATTTCTTGAAACACTGGGTCAGCCTCGCCCATAGCGCTTCATCGATTACGCCTCATGTAATAATCATTCTGGCATCAAAATCGCCAAGACGCGGAACCAATGTCCCAGCGAATCGAAGAATGTGGGTGGAGCCATTTCAGCATTTGCCTGGGTTGATATCGAAAAAACACAGAATACCTAAAGCAGTATGGCCGGTTCAGTAATCGAACTTACATCCTCTCGAAAGTGAGTCTAACGCGCAGTCTAACTCGCTATGGAAAACATGCGAAGATAGGAAGAACATAGGTATAGGCTCGATGGGAGGGGCAGGTCCTACAGGGAGCTCGTGCCCCTTTCTAGATTAAAATTATTAAAATTAATTTAACATATTGAACCAAAAATTTACATGTATACAAAAATATTGATGTTTGTGTAAACTAGTGGTTCTAATCAATGTGCTACGTAAAATAAAACACATAAACGTTACTTAGCTAATTTTATGTCCTGAATACAATATAGACCTATTTAACCTAACTACCGCCATCACGCACCAATTTTTTGAGCGTGCATAATAAATGTAATCACACTAACACGTGCGGCCAGTATGAAAATGGTGGGAAATCAAAGCGATGGTTTATTTCAAAATGCTCACACACGCCTAGTTTTTGGTATAATGTGATGGCACAACAACTTTTTTGTTGAATTTCATGGCGCTAAAAATTCATTCGAAACGCTCCTGCTCTTCGATGTCGCATGCGACGACAGAGTTGCAACCATTAATATCTGCATGACAAAAAGTAAGATGTCAGATTTGCAGTTGCTGCAAACGCTCGTTCACTACTAGTTTCATTTCAAATTCAATCTGCATACTGACATTACACATGTATTTCAGCGCTATCATTAATAAAGGTGCGTAGCATTCTTGGGAAGGAATTTCGGTCAGATATCACATGATTTTTGTTGATTATTTCCCCACATGAAGCATGTGATTTTCAGACCCACCATGTATTTGTGTGTTTTTTTTTTGACACACACAAACACGAAGGACTGCGTTTGGCTCAGTGGTTAAAGATTTTGCAACCCAGAAAGGCGGGCGCCAATACTTTGCATGTGGGAAACTTTGCGGACGTTGTCGTTGCCCAGCAGGTTTTCACGAGGTAATATTTTTCCTCCGCCCTTCGCATTCCATCGCTTATCCATCGTAGGTCCACTCACAAAGTCATCCTTCTGGTCTTCTTTGAAGAAACGTTTGGCGGGTGGAGAAGGGGGAAGGGACAACCAGTTCAGTAGGCTCTCACATCTCAGGCATATACTACTCGATCATAACAACTAGTCCCGCGGGAAAAATGCGAACTACTGCTGCGTTATCCTTGACGACCGCGCGCAACTGGTATAGCGCACCACAGCACCGGCCATAAAACTGTGGCACAGGCAGCTGGCTCGGTTTTCACGGCGCTACGTCTCCACTGACCGTGTGCCATGAACTCATGTCAGACGCAGTACATTTCCCCTCCCTGTGACGTGTCTACCTACTACTAGCGCCACTCTTCTTCCATTCCTGGGAGAACTAGTTGTGGTCGAGAAGTACTCTCATTCACTCAGGTGCCCTCACTTTACACTATACAGGATGAGTCATCAGCTCTGCGACAAACTGTGACAGGATGTGTTCCTTGCAAAATAACAGTTAGAAAATGTCTGGCAACGAATGCCTGGAAACCACTCCTAAGGGCAGGAAACCCCTGTGAAGATGGGGTTGCAAGTATGGTTTTTATTGAATTTGACGGGAACCATTTGATATTAAGGGATGAAAATTTGTAGGTATGCCAAACAATTCAGTGGCTGTGGCATGCCATTACCCCTGTT